>JANHGL010024252.1:0-20512 GCA_024611195.1 Ceyx melanurus
CTCTGAGCACCCTGCTCTAGCTGAGATGGCCCTGCTCTCAGCAGGGGTTGGGCTGGGGGAGCTCTGGAGCTCCCTTCCCACCCTGACATGTCTATGACTCTATGATTGTCTGTCATGATTTTGAGCTACACTCCTGTTCCAGGTGAATGAACTGAAACCACAAGTCAGACTGTAACCAGAGGACTGAAATGGGCAGTTTTAAATGCAAGCACAAGGGTTAACCCAAGGCCATCAAGCTGACTGCAGAGTAAAGTTTACCTGCCCTGGAGGCTGCCAGCTGCAGTGTCAGCAAGGGGAAGGTGGCATGTTTGCTCTCAGTGCACAGCACCAGGCTGCAGGGGGGAGCAGGGAAAGGTCCCACTGAGAGCTGCTGGCACAAGGACAAGATCCAGGGGATTTCGTGGAATGATTGAACTTCAAACAAGAATGTCACTGGCGTAAGCTCAGGGAGCCTTGCTCCTAATCTTTGCTGCTTCAGAGCCAGCAGAGCTTTGGCCTGGTTTATATCCCAAGTTCTAACACCTCAGTCCTAGTAACCTTCAACTACCACCACTGGAGACTCCTTACTACTAGTTTTAAAGCCATAGCAAGCATGAAGAAACCAAATCACCTTGCTGTTTATGGCTTGAATGGATTTGTAGTGTTAGAAATTCCACTGAACCTCTTCCTACCTTTGCTTATATTTTCAATTTAGGAAGAAACCTGAGATAGGAATTATTTCTATTTTGATGAGACAAAAGCACAGGGCAGATGTGCCAATGAAAGAGAGGGTAAAGCAGCCACAGGTAGAGGACACAACTGGCTAGAAAATCTTTTTACATTTAATGTGGAAAGTAGTACATACATTGAAAAATAACCCAAAGCACAGTAATATTTAGTTCTGCTATCTGGAGAGAACCTACACAAGCAAACAGGCATTTAGAGCAAAGACTTAGTGGATCATTTCATAACTCCCTAATGAAAATAAACAAAATATTTCAGTTCCAAGGGAATTTTTAAGCTGAATATCTTTTAAAAAATTTGGTTTCTCAATGAAATATTACTCTGATATTGTCAAAGCTACATGTACTGTCTGGATGGGTTTGGAATCCAGCCTTAGAAACCAACATGAGCTGCTTTTCCATCCCCTGGTCAGTGCAGGTCACAGACTGGGGACTGTGTGCACTGCACAGAGTGGAAGGAAAATTTTGCCAGGGTGCTCAGGACCCTTTTCCCTCTGCCATGCAACAGTAACTTGTCCCTGCCCAAGGGCAGTGCAGGGGCTGGACAGACTCACTGTGTTGTGCTACCAGTGTCTCCTGGCTTGGGAAGTGACAACATCTTGAACTAATTTTTTTAAGTGGGGGTTGATTTTAAGCAACATATTTTCCAAATTGTTTTTAATTTTTGAATGTAAGTCTAATGCTTTTTTCTTCTTCTTTTTTTTTTTTTTTCTTCTTTTAGTTTTCCCAACCTCTTGGCAGAAGAGAAGAATTCTGTGCATGGCCTTGAAGGAGGGACACTGGGGCAGCCAAAGACATCAAGACATCAGCACTATCTGCCAGCCACCTCTGGAAAGCAGGAGCAGGGAGGGCTGGACGTGGGCTCCTCCATCAGCAGAGCCCTCAGCTGCAGACAGGGTCAGTAACCACAGCCCAGTGCTGCTCTTTTTGCACCAGACACTTGTGCTTTTCCACACCACCAGGTACACTGCTGCTGGGACACGTGGGGATTTGCATCACCAGCAGTGAGGGGGTGGGAGCAGAGCTGCACCCAAAGAAAGGCCCATCACATGTTGGGCTGAAGCAGAAAGGTCTCATGTTAGCCAGGCTGTGGATGCAGGGAGAGTTTTCCTCTGGTTTCCCCTCCTGGATTGTAGGAGCCATTTGAAGAGCAATGCAGTGGGCAGCCAAGGTTTCCTCTCCCCACACCACTGCCTTCCCACCTTCATGCAGCCCCTGCAGGGGCTTCCTCAGCATATCATGGGTCTGCACAGCAGGGAGGAGCTCTTGGCCAGCCCTAGCCACCTCAAACTTGTTGGCTCACCCTGCATGGAAAATATCTGAAGCTCCAGATTTCATCCACTGAGGTTGTTCTGCCAGCCCCAGGCAGTCAATTGTGAAGAGAAATGCTCCCATGTATAATGAGAGTGGCTTAAACCCCCTAACATGAAAGTGTGTGAGCTTGCCAGTGGGTGTGCAGTTCCTTCTGCAACTCATGGTCAGGCACTGTTTCCCCAGGGGAGTTTGTTTTCACTTGGCTTGACTGGTGGGGTGGAGAAGATGCTGCAGGACCCCCCCATGGTCCTCAGTGGTGGTACAAGCCAAGTCTCCATGGTGTGGTGCTCAGGAGGGTGAACCCAGGTTCTTCTGGGAGATTCAAGCTTTTCTCCCTCTGTGAAGTTTTTCCTCCTCTGCAGACAGGCTGCTCCAGCTCTAGGCTGGTTTCCATAGGGCTGGCTGGGAAGGCTTCACAGCAGCAGGATGTTTTATTGCTGCCTTTTGTATTTTGCCCAGACAGCTCCGTGCTGCTGCCCAGCATCAGTGATTGTAGATTTTACTCTGGAGCACGAAGTGCTTTTAGCAACATAATTAGAGTTTCACCCTGGAAGCTCCATATTTTTCATTGTATATTCTGCTTCACACTCACAGTTTTTGTCCAGGGCTGTCCACATCATCAGTCATTAGTCTGTAAAGGTCTGGGCACTTTAGGGAGTGGGGAAGTTTAGGGGCTGGGGAAGGGAATTTTGCCACAAGCATTTATTGCATTGCAGCTCAGGCTTCCTACTATCAAGTGTTAATTACAATAATATCACATGTTGAGCTGTGCTGGCCACTAAATGAATGACAGACATTCTATTTAACTCCTTTCCCTTCCCAGAAGGGGAAGGGAGAAGGGAGAGAGACTTAGGGGTTGGGAGAAAAAGCCACTAAAATAGATTTAATGAACCATTAACAATAAAAAAATAATACAGTTGATAAGAAAATAATTATACATATATACATATACACAAAACCAACACAGAACTCTCCCAATGATGATGTCACTACTCATGCAGGACAGGAACTGGGAAAGTCCCAGACTGAACTCAGTGGGAGATAGGAATGGGAATCAGGGACTGGATTGTGGAACTCAGGGACTGGTCTCCACTCCTTGTTTTCCCCTTTCCTTGCATCTCCTGCATGGATTAAAAAGCCATAAGCACTTAAATATTGTTTATCTTCCAAAGTGAATTCCCTGGAGTGATTGCAGTGAGTTTTGACTGGCTGTGGAGCAGGCTCTCAAGGAAAAGATGCAAACTTTGGTTTGTCATCTGCTGCACCATCCACTTGAATTAGTTTGGGAAGCTAACTTGTAATTTAGCACTTACAACATTTTGACCACTGTTACTGAGGAAATTTAAATGCAAGCAGTAGAAAAAGTCATTACTCATGGACTCCTTCATGAAGTCAGGGGTTTCATTTGCATTCAAATAATTTCACCAAGCAACATCTTCCTTTCTACCTGGGACTTGACATGCAGAAAACTGCTAATTTATGTGTGCAGATCCAGCAGAGGACTGGAAAGCCTCACCTGAAGTTCATAAAGCCTTCTGTTAACAGCAGATTTAAAGGCTGAGGTTCATTTGCTTATGTGACAGCTCAGGAAAGGGTTTACCTGTCTTCAGAGTATTTTCAGCTTGGACAAGTTTGCCACTGGACTTAAAAATGGCTTTATTTCCTCCTGGCTCACTACAAATGATTTTTCTCAGGGAGAGAACACACCAAGGCAGTAAAGGCAGAGCTACTTTAGGAAGAAGTTTGCAGAGAAAAAAACTTGGTGGAACATTTTTGAGGGTTTTAGAAAATCACACTCATTTAAACTTTACAAATTCACAGAATCACAGATATTAGGGGTTGGAAGGGAAAGGTTTTGAACTAAAACCTTACAGAAGACAACTTCTACCTCACTGTATGTTGCAAAAATGCATCCAAGAGAGAACTTGATGGCCTGTTGTCTACATCTTGAGGAGCTGAACAAGCTTTCTAGTCTAAACCTTTTCTTCTGGAGCCATTTCCCTCACCTTATCTCTCTGGAGAGGGTGAGAATGTTTTATTTGGTGTTTACACTTCTACCCTAGCTGGGTAACTTACAGAAATCATTGACCCAGGGGATGGCTGAGGCTGGAGGTGACTGCTGGTGGCCCTCCAGTCCAATCCAAAGTCAAGTTCCTCAGGATCATGTCAACTGTGTCCTCAGCTTCACCAGAAAGTGCATCTTCCAGGACTGCACCACTTCTGCAGTGTGGTGCCCAGCTCTGTGTGCCCAGCTCAGACAAGTTATCACCACTGTGGTGGCTCTGTGGCACCAGTTGGCCCCATCCAGGTTGCTCTCTATGTCTGACACCCCAAGGAGCTGTTTCTGGTAGGTACCAAAAGCTCCAAAGGTTCAAGATCCTGGGAAGCAACCTCCTCTTCCTGACTCCAAGGGTACTTGGGTGCCAAACTGTTAGGCTCTGCCACCCTTGCCATGGGATCTGCAGGGGTTTGTGAACACTGGGCTGTCAAATCCTGCACCTTTAGCCCCTTCACTCTGGTGGTAAGAACAAAGGAGACTGCAAATTAATTCTAAAAAATCTGAAGGGTTGAAGACCTTTTTTTTCTGTTTTCATCACTACTTTACAACATTTGCAGTTTTCCATTTGAAACCAAGCTTTCTCATTTTCAAGTGGTTTGGGAATGAAATACTGACCCATTACCAAAGGGAACCCATATTTTGGCACATAAGAGAACAGAGAGACACCAACAATAGATTAAGCCCCCAGACAAGGCATGGTAAGCCACATGACAGCCTTATTTTGTAGAAAGAAAAGTAATTTATGTTTCCTGCTAGAATATCTTTATTACTAATGCTATCCTGGATGAACTCTGAACAGCACCAGCTAAGTTTTTAGAACCATTGATAAAAGGCCAGGTCTCCTAAATTCAAAAGATTTTCAGAATATCACAAAGCACAAATGTGCTCATCAGAGCTGATCACCTTCAGATCCCAGAGGAAAACTGCTTTCCTTTACCTGCCTTGTTTTCCCTGCTGTTTAGACTGAGCAACACCCTCCGCAACTGATATTTCAACTTTCTGTGGCAACTACTCCAGTTTCTGATGCAGTGAGGCAGGAAAGTTTCTGGCTTAGACTGGAGAAAGCAATTTACTCCTTTAACAACAGCAGTTACAGAAGAAATAGCACCAAGGTTGCTAGATGGGCATGGACTGCTTCTCTGCTCCTCTAGATTTTCCTCAGCCAGCTGAGAGCGTTGGCTAAATCAGAGCTAGAAAAGCTGCTATTAACTAATTATTCAAACCTTCAAAATTGATGGATTACTTAAAAAAAATAAATAAAAAAGAGACAGTATAAATCCCAGGAGTACAGAGAACAAAGACCTGGGTAGGTCAGGCAAATTTTAGTTTTAAACCTAAGAGGTTTCTCCAAACATAACCTCAGTGGCTGATGTCAATTCACATTCTGAATTCATAACCAATAATTTAATATGGAAGTATTTTGCTCTAGCTCAAGTGGAGTGTTCACCCACCTCTGAACTAAGTAAAGCACCTGGGTATATAATTAGGGAGAGCAAGCATTCTCCTCAAATTTATTTTTCACTTCCTCCAACGACCTAAGAAATTTCCAGACACAAATTTCCCTCCTGTCCAATACCAGGCAATAAACTCCAGCCCTAACCTTCCTGTCTGGGGTAGATCTGCCAGCCCCAGGCAGGCAAGAAACCAAGAGCTACTCATCAGCACATTAAGGGTCATACTGAGGCTTCCTCTGAATCTTTTGTGCTTGGTTTAAAATAAATAGGGCTATTTTCCAGCAAGCCCTCAAACCCTCCAGTACAACATCAATATTTCTGCAGCTCTGTGCTGCAGATGGTTATTATAGCTTTGCAATCAAACCTCTGGCTATTTAGCATCCTTTGGAAAGATCTCAGTGGAGATCTCATTTAACATCTCCATCTTAAGATGAGAAGAATGGTACTGGTCCAGCAGAAAGTGTTCACACTGCCAGTGCCAGCACTACTGCATTCACACACCACTTGGAAAGGCAAGGAGCGTGCTGAGCAGCACCAACAACCTGCACTTTCTAATGACCTTGGGAGGAGTTGGCTTGTCCTCTCCTCTGCTGGCCTCTGCCTCAGCCACAAAGAGCTGACAATTGCATGGAGTTGCCTTCAAGGACTGTACCTGTCAACAGAATTAAAAGGAGATTTCCTGACTTGTAAAATCCAAGTCCCTTCACTGGCTCACTTTGGAAGGAGGGATATTTGCAGATCAGCTGAGAGTAAAAATTCTGTTTAGCTGAATATCCTTTCCTAAAATCCATTTCTCTCTCCTGCACTTGGAGCACTTACTGTCATATTCAGAAGCAGCCCTCGACAGATACTAGACTGCATCTGAAGGATGACAACTGAAAAAACAGATATTAGGCTGCATCTGAAGGATGACAACTGAAAAAAACCTCTATTCAACAGGCTTCTGACCCAAAGCAAGGAGAGCCAAAGCCACTGCATTTCACAAGAGCAGTCTGGAAGGAAATTCTCCTGCATCACTGGAAAGGCCACTGCTTTTGGAAATGCAGGACCCTCTAATGGAATGAATGGTTCACCTCCAGCTTGCTTATATAATGTTTGGCATATTCAAATCAGGAAGAATTATGGCTGTTCTTCAGAGTTATGAGAGAGAAAATCCAGCAGGACCATCCGAGTGCAAGGCTAATGACAGGGTGTCTTTGTTTGTACTGAAAAGGCTTTACTAAGAAAGTTAAAGAATAAAAGCTTCAAATATTGACCTTGCCATCAGCTTCCAAAAGTATTTTTCTTGGCAGAAGTATTTTTAGATTCCTCCCAAACAGCCCTTTGATAATATTTTAACTTTATTTTTGCATTCTCTTTGAAAACAAAGCAGTTTGTTGAATCTTTTCTTCTGCAAATTCAACGATCATATGAGGACTTTTGCTGTAACAAAAACAATATTTAGCACGGAGTCATCCAAAGCTTCCTGCAAATAAATTATCACATAGTGCAGCCTTAAAGAACAATAATTACAGTGCTGGCCAAGTTATCTTAAAGGTTAAAAACCCTTCTCCCAACTCACTGTGCTCCAGTTTTTCCCTCTCAGAGTGGGTGGCCAGGTTTGAAGAAGCCTGAAAATCTCAGACTGCAGCCCAGAAACTGTTTTTCTGATTCTGACCTCAATTTTTCTTGTAAGACCATGCTTTGGTACCTTTAAGAGTTAGAATTGTGGGGGCTTTTAAAGGTAAGAGTGTTGCACCTACAAGTGGTGAGCAGACAACATGGGAATCCTTTCTGTACATAGTTGTAAAAAGCAATACATTTGTCATTTAAAATCCATTTTTGTTTGAGTTGTTGAGTGAAAGAGAGCATGACTTTAGGAACTGAAGTACTTTTCCCTAATTTTTGAAGACATGGTGGAAGTTCAAGGGCACTGGAAGCTCAGGCAGGATGCACTCAATCAATGTCAGGGTTTGAGATTGCAAATTTGGAAGCCAAATAAAAGCAAGAAAGACAAATAGAAAGCTTTTCTGTAAGCATTTCAAAAACATGCTTTTTTTTCTGATGATTTTTCTTTTTACATGGATAATCCAATTGGTTTTGTCCAGTCAGTCAAAAAGAAACAGCAGCTAAAAAATGAGTACATAGCCTGAGGTCAGATGTGACAGAATTCCTCTGCACCTTCAGGAAAGCCAGAAAGCCAAATGTTTTTTTCCCCTCTATCCAAAAGAAAACTGTATCATCTACCAGTGACCAGGAACCCAGCTCTGACCATGACTGCAAACCACATGGCACAGGAAGAGACAGAGACCAAGATAAATAATTAAAACCCTGTTAAAGGTTTTCTGAACAAAAGCCAGCATGACAAAACCCACCTCAGCATTTGACAGAGGAGTTTCTGCTCCTGCTACATGGATGTGATGGACCCCAGAAAGATGTACCAATTGGTACCAAGCCCAGCCCTGAACCCTGGGCTGCCTCAAGGAAAGTCTGCAAATGAAGTGCATCACAGTAATCCAGTCTGAAGCTAACAGATGAGAATCATTCCTCAACCCCAGAAACCTGTGAGCAACACGAGCAGTGATGATTTTAGGTGACTGACATGGATGTAAATTCACCCTTTAATCACTGTGGGTGATACCACTGTAGAGACTGCTTGCTCATATTGACATGAAAAAGAATCACATTTTGAAAGTGAAAAATTTGGCAGGTAACCTTCCCCCTGAAGAGCTTTGCAGAGTTGTTTAAACATCTGTCAGATGCCACTTTATTCATTCAAAGCTGGTCTTAGTTGAGATGTATTCCAACCAATACATGCAGATCAGGTGCTACACACAGGAGGATTCATTTGAAGACTTGTTTTTCTTATCTGGATTCTCCATTAACACTGTCCAAGAGTTCACACTGCAGGGAATAATTAAATTAAAAGTGAAATCTGAAGACACATGCACACTTGATTCCACAGAAAGCAACTTTCAGACCTTGCTGTGACTATTGGCAAGTAGCTGAAACTGATCTGGCTTCCAAGTTTATTGATTTGTTAGCATTGTTCACTAAGGTTTCTTTTTAAACAAGGAGCCCATGCACTGTGTATAGAAAATATTTCTGGGGGGAGGTTGTCAAGGTTTAGGTTTTAGGTAGCTTAAATCTGGAGATTAAAGAGATTTAAGAGATTAGATAAATCTATCTTAAAGCTGGAGAAAACTAGCTCTCAGAAATGACTTCATTTGGCAGAACAACCAGTATCACATCCTACAGCAGTGTGGAAAAGACTGTTTAGTGAGACATTGATTAACAACCCTGTTCATTAAGACATTCATTAACACCCCTATTTAGTTAGACATTCATTAACACCCCTGTTTATTGAGACATTCATTAACATCACACCCAAAACAACCACCCCAGCCAATGAACAACCAGGGTTAAGTATGATCTGAATATTCTAATTCTGGATACATGTACCAAGCCCATCAATCCAGGTGTTGCCATTCCCTCTTTACATGTCCTGCAAGATGATTCCAGAAGAGAAAAGTCTGTTCATGAGCCAAAAATCTATCTAACTGTTGTAACAGTTGTGCAGGGTAGTCCAAGTGGAGATGGAGAGCTGAAGCAGCTCAGAGACTGAGCAATCTTGGAATGGAACAAGACAAAGATGTGTGTCAAGACAAAGGTGGTGTCAGATGTGGAAGAGCTCCCTTATTTTCTAATCCCCCAATTACATCATATCTTTTTAGAAGCAGAATTGTTTTCTAAGCCTAATTCACAGAGCATAAGGAATGCTCAGGCACAAGATGCAAATCCTTCCCATGGCTTGGCTGATGTTTCTGACAGCCATAGATTTTTTTAGTCTCTGCTGACCAGTCCAGATGTTCATCTTCAACACAGTGTCACAAAGTCCCTATGGGCACATCTGTTCTCTTGGCTACAGAGGGATGAGAAACAGGATTGAGGTCCTGGACATCAATGCTCAAATACAGACCATTCCATCTGTGCTGCAGAGATCATGGGATGCAGTCACAGATCTTAGTGGAGTCTGGTGGTATTTGATGGTGGGTAGGAAAAGATGACACAGGCAATGCTGGGAGCCAATTTCCAGCCCTGGGTAAAGATCATACTGTAACAGGCTCAAAACAGGGCAGGCAAAGCCCATCCCAAGGAGCCTCTGCTGACTCATAGGTGTTAGTGGTGTCAAACTTCACTGGGATCAAGGAACAGTTGCAGACATACAGTGAATCATTCTGCCAGTTTTATTCTAGACAAAAACTCACCTCTCCCCCAGCCATATTATTAAAGCATAAAACATTTCAAAAAAACTGCTTCAAACCAATTTCAAGACAACAAAATGTTTCCTCCCTTGACCCTTCTCTTCCCAGTTACTTAGAGAAATTGCTTTTCTATTGTCCTGCCTCATTCTCTGGCTGTTCATTTCTACCTAGTACATGGGAGGGCTTCACCTTCTATTCCTATTGAGAAATATGTTCAAGTGAAGCATTAAAATTATTCCTCAGAGATAAAGCTATTTCTTTGGAACAGCCCATTTGCATTGGCTGGGAGAGGGGGGTTATTTTAACAGATTGCAACAAGGGATTTGTTGTTGGGTAGTGTTACCACTAGACAAATAATTAGTAGCAGGCTATTGGCAGATGATTTTCTGTGTTAATATACAATGGTTTTGTAAGCCTTCCATTATCTAAAATGTGCTGGTTAAAAAGTCTGGATATTTTATATTAAAAAAAATTAAGTACAAGTATCTAGTGAGCTAATTTCTTATGCTGAGCAAGAAGTTATGAAACTAAACACAATTTGGGACCTCAGAGACCTGGCTGACTCAGGCTCCTCTTGGCTTCCCAAGTCCACCATGACAGATTAGGTGAGTGATCTCTGGTTTAGCATCCCATCTGTAAAAAAAAAAAAAAAGACAATATTCTTTGCAAAGATTTTTTAAATTACTATTCTTTTAGGATAAAAGATAGAAAAAAACCCCAAGACAAAAGGAGTTTGCTTTTCATACACAGAGGCCTCCCCAGGGGAACTGCATTGCAGCAGTTCCAGAAAGCTGCATGAAATAGTCCTGGAAGATATGCCTGGAAGACTCCACATTTTTGATTACATTATTTCATTTTTTGTTGGCCTAACACTCAGACTAATCACTGTCAAACTTCAAGCTGCTGAAATGCTTTTCCTTATGCCTTGATGTGATGAGAATAAAACCCACAGCAGTTGTCACGTGAGGCGTGAAAATGTTCTCAGGCTCCAAGCCCTGGGTGAGGGCTGCCAAGGTGTCACTACTGCCAGCAGCAAAGTGAACTAGATGATCTTCTAGGTGCCTTCCAACCCCTAATATCTGTGAATTTGTGAATCTGTGAACTGAGGCAGATGCCCAACCAGAAACAGCCCCCAATTGCTGACCACAGAAACCTGTGAAATAAGGTTTCTTCCCATTAGCAGGTGTAAATCCATTAAACTCAGCTCTGGCACTATGGAGAACATTGATTTCTGCTCTTGCTGTTCCAAGAGGAAGCAGGGGGAAGAGGAGAGCTCACCACCTGAAGATCTAGGAGATCCAGTGTGTTATGAAGCTGAAAGACAAGACTTGTCAGCCTCACCCAACCAGTGAACAGATGGGAAATGGAGACACTCAGATATAGAAGGTGGTGTTGTCACAGGAGCTGGTTTTCACATAACAATAATTTGCTGGATTTTGCCCGTGTAAAAAGTGGATTTTTCTATCATCTGTGCACTTTTAACTTGAAAATGAAGCATGTCCTCTAAAAGACTTCTGCCTTTCTTCCTGCACGGGCTTACTAAGCATCCAGATGTTACCACCTCAGTGGCTGATATTTGACCTCCTTCTCTTAATGGTTTCCCACTTGACATTTCCCCTCTCTTGTGTACCATCTGGTTGCAATGAAAGCATTCCAGAGGTTTGTGTGACTTCTCAGCACAGGAATCTGATGTAAAAACCCACTTATGCAATCTATAAATCTTATAGAACTTCAGTATCTTGACCACTTCAGCAATACCTTCTCATGGAGGATTTTGTTCACTGATTTTGCTGACACAAAGGTAGGAAATCTCTTTCATGGTGGGGTGTAATGATCAGGAAAGACCCCAAGCCATCATAATTCTGTGATTAACTACCCCTCCATGTTGTTGTTTCTTTGTGCAGCTTCTGATGACACTCAGCTTGGGTTCTGTCTTTCCAGGACTTTTCATAGGTGTGATGGAGGTTAAACTTCAGAGCTACTCCTCATGAAACCTCAAGAAGTTCATAGCACATTTTCAGCAAAAGCACAATTCTAGTCCTCAGTGAAGGCTGAGATCACCAGATCATCAAGATAGCATTAAAAAATAGCAGGTATTTGTAGCACTAGACTATTTTTAACCAAAAACTATTAGATATGTTCTTCACATCAACTCATCTCTGCCCCACAGCTGGGGCAGCTCCACCTGCATCGTTTCTGATTGGTGTTAACCAGTCCACTTCTGTCAGCCCCCAAACCTGAAGCCCTCACTGCCTCCTCTGATCATTTATCTCATGCTTTGCTTCCCCTGCTCCCAGGAGTGCCCCAGCTGAGACTGCTCAGAGTCTGCACACCCCACACTCATCCCTGTTGAAAAGTGTTCTGTTACATTTTGTTTCCATCATGTATTTCCAATTTGGTGAGATTTCTTTGGGTTCTGACATTGCCCTCCATCCCAGCTTGGTGTCATTTGCAAATGTATTACAATACTTAATTTACTCATGAAAATGTTGCATAGTATCTGACTCAGATGAAGCCCCTGCAAAGCCCTGCTCTCTGCATCCCTCTGGCTTCACAGATTACATGGTTTCTGAGAAGCTTTGCCTCCACAGAATATTAATTTCATCTTGATCATGCTTCTCTAGCTTATTTATGAGTGTTACATGAAACATGGTTAAGATCTCTGACACCTACTGCTTTTTCTTCACCCACAGTGTCTCCAAGAGAAGGAAAATAATTCAACTTGACAGACAACTAAGAGTAGAGAAAGACAACAAATAGCTGTGGTGAACAGTAAGCAGTCAGACCTTCTGCAGAAGGGCTGTCTGGAATGGTATTCCAGATCAGAACTGAATTCCCAACAGAGTACCCTGACAGTAAGTGGCATATCACCCATCTTGAGCTCAGCAGCTGCAGACCACCCTCAGAGGAAGGTCAGGCAGGCTGAAAGGAGGTTTGCACAGAAAAATTCACACATAAATACAGGGAGTTTGCTGCAGCACATCTTGAAGTGGGCCAGGGCTGGCAGGGAGAGAGGGTAAGTGATCTGCCAGTCACTTTTTAAATATATATGGATTTATACATGTGCAGGAGCCAAACTGAAACCACTTGATGTGTCTTAGATACTTGTAGTTGTTGTGGCACAAACAGGTCATGAAACCCCAACCCAGCAAATCCCAAACCTTTTTACTCAGGAGAAGAGCAGCACATCTGCTTTTAAAAGGTTTTGTTGAGGGTTTTTTTTTGTATAAAACAAAGAACCCAGAAACATGACACTTCTCTTCAAATATTTGGTAATGACTGATGCTTAATTGGGCAAGGGACAAGTTCCCAGGGCTTCATTAACCACAAGTCAAATTAAAAAAATAGAGAGGCTGCATTCCTTGTTTTGATGGAGCACTCTGCATTTGAAGCTACTCCCATGACAGGCTTCCATGAGAATACATCTCCAGAACACAGAAAAAAAAATTTGTTTTGCCCTGCATGAATAAGCAGCTTTCTTAAACTCACCTTGCCTACAGATCAAGGATTTCTTGGAGCACCAAGGCCAGGTCCTTTCATCACCACTCTTCCCTTTGACAAACACAGTATTGCTCCATCTTAAAAATCATCATATTGCTTTGCCTCCTGCTGTTCCAATGCATGGGGTGCTGTGAGATCTCCCTGCTCTAACAGTCAGACACCTTCTAATTGATTTTTTTTATGCTCCTGTGCTGTATTTTATCCCAGACCACTAAGTCAGCTGTGGGGGACTATTTACTTGCATCTGTTGGTGCATGTCCTACCAGGAAGAGTGAAGGAAACCAATGGAGAAAGCCACAAGGCTTGTGCTGGGATCTTGCAGGCACTGAACGTAACATTAACTGAGCAACATCTGAGTCAGTGAAGCAGAGCTTTCACCCTAGCACTGATTATCTTTCCCATCAGTGTCAGCCACTTCAGCTCTCTCCCAGAAATACATCCAGCTTGGTTAAAATTTCTGGGAAGGGAAGGTTTCCTCCGTTGCCTGTCCAAGTCCACAGCTCTACGAGTGGAAAATGCAAAGACAAGTCACTTCTAGCAGATGGATAATATAAGTTGTGTTTATTTCTGGCTCCATGAAATCTTTTCTTCTCCCACACATGTGCTGTGCTACTATGGTGTGGTAGCACCCTCCTATGTCCTTCCCATCTTAAAGACAGCTCCTTCGGTCAAGAGGGAGAATGAGTTGGTCTACCAGACACTCTTCCCTGGGGCATTTTCATACCAGTGACAATGATATGAGAAGAGGGGAAGGTGTGACCCAAAGGTGGGGTTTGAATATTCGTGCTCTAACACTGCCCAAGTGCTCAGTTTCATGGCACTATGTCTAGCTTAGATCCCACCTGGTGGGAAAACCCCAGTGTAGTCTCCCAGGATATAAATTGCCAAGTGTCAGCTGCTAAGAAGACCTGCAAGTGAGAGCTGGAGATGAAGGAAGGTGAAGAATCCAACCCTGGAAGTAGAGAACAAGATGAAACAGCCATGGTTACCTCAAAGAAGGCACCAGGCATTGGAAAGCTTCATCATGATGAAACTGTGTGTGAAATAAATTGGCCTCTGCCTTCAGTTACCAAAAAAGATGCCTTCAGAGCCTCCCACTGAGATTCTGTTAGGCACCATTCCTGGACATCATCTGTTGGAAAATGATTGATTCCTCTTTGACAAAGCATCAGAGCATCTTTGGAATTTAAGTTTCTTTATGTTTGGAGAGCACTTGGAATGATTAAGCAGTGGAAACATCAGAGTGCAAGTGCTCAGTCCTCAGTTTAGTGACTGCATTGCCCAAGTGACAGATCTGTGCAAGCTGAGAGAACTGTTAACACTGGCTATTTTTAAGGCTAGAACAGTATTTTATTTCCTTGCACCTCTGTTGTTCTCTGCCAAACTACCCAACACAGTGTTTCTAGATGCTGGGACTTCTCCAGAAAGTTCTTTGCACACACAGACAGGGAAGTTCAAAAGCTAATACCACAGAGAAGGGAGCAAAACCAGTATTGCCATTGCTGACCTCAGATGCTACATGGTCAGTTCTGAAGATGATAATTTATTTATCCATTTTGACATGGTGGTTTTGAAAATAAATGACTCCAGAATTATTAACTCATTGTATTCAATCTTCTAAGCTTAAGAGGATGCATCTTTTAAAGAGGATCTGGGAGCACATGGTTGCAGAGGCTGAAGGATATTTTCCATTTTGAGGTTTTGGCCAAAGAGACCCAATACTGGCAGCCCTTTCCCAGGGATCTGGTCTGGGCATGCTTCTCAAAACACCTCAAGGCTGTCACTGGGTCAGACTACCTTCAGGTATCAGCTGCTCTGCATCATGCTGGTGGAGAAAGGACCATGAAAGCCAGCAGAGGGTACAAATGGTGGCATTGTAGCTCTTCTGCAAGTCTTCCTGAAGCCATTGGAAACAGTTGATTTGGGGAAACTTGAGCACCTGGGTATTCTGGCCAGATCTATTCAGCAGCAGCCCAACAGTAATGAGCTCTTCACCCACTGCTGCCACTGCATCCCATCTTCTCACTACTTTTTTTCTATTGAAAACCCAGCTTTTCATTCATCTCTTATTAATTACACCATCCAGTTAATCTCTGGTGCCACTTTTTTAGCTATAAAAAACATGTCTATCCATTTCAGCAGTGCAACTGGAGAGGGAGCACATTTTCCCTCTATGGAAAATCCCATTTGGAGTTACTGATATACCCAGAGTGGCTTCAGAAGGTTTTTGGAGGACTTCACCTACAAGGTAGAAAACTCATCCCCAACTTGTCAGGACATGTATCTCAAGAAAGCATTTAAAGGGAGATGAGAGTGTTGCTGTAGATTTTGCAGCTGGAGAATGAAGAAAAGTTTCAGTTGCAAATAATTTCCAGGCCTCATGTTGCAGCAGAAATATTGCTGCTTTTTCTCAAGTAAAACCAAATTCAACAGAAAAATCCAATGTTATCAGTGATTTATAGGGACTGCTGTGCTTGGCCATTCTGATTGCATCCTTGTACCTCTTCATATTTTTCTAACACCACTAAGGTGCTGAGGGACATGGTTTAGTGGTGGGATTGGCAGTGACAATAAGTTAGTGGTTGGACTCAGTGGTCTTGAAGGTCTTTTCCAACCAGAATGATTCTACAGTTCTATCTCTGTGACAATAAAACCCTGTGGTGTGACACTTTTATTTGGCTTTCTCTCATGTATTGGGTAAAAACTGATTATAACTAATCACTCAGAGCCACATTCTCTATCTTGGAGGGCTGCTGAATAGAAAATGTGTTTCAATAAATCAGCTTTGACAGTGAAGCACATCACCTTCCTTTCTACATAGCCACACTTTGGTTAGCTGACAACTACACAAAACAGAACCAGAATCACTGCTGCTTTGTCATCACCTTCTTTGCTTGGGATAAAATCTTGCAGGGCTAACAGTGTCTTGGAAGGACTAGGCAGGTTGATCCTGCCTCAGCATGACATCTTACCCAGTGCTGTTTGCCAGACACTATAGATTGCCAGACTTGATTTATGGAGATAGTTTTTTTCCCACCTCTTCTTCCAAGAAGGTGGAGTACCCCTCTGTATTCAAGAGGGATTTCCACCCATCCCCAGCAGTTGGGCCTCATTCTTGCCATGTGCTGCTGCAGAAGAAACGACCATGTATTCACCTCTGGGAAGGCAGAGGCAATAAGCACAGGGCTTGGAAGTGCTGGGATGTTTGGGAATTTCTAGAAAAGGCCAGTGGTCTGATTTGCATAGTTTTGCTGCTGACTGGTGGCACAGAATTCAGCCAGCATCTGTGTTGTTGCATCACCATTACTGGACAACACGTGATGTGATAAGACTGACCCACCCCGGAATGACTAATCCAGTGGGATGCTTGAAAAGGTTTTTTTGCTTTTTTACAACCCTCAATTAGAGAAACCACATTTTCCAGGGAAAAAACAGTAACTTTTAAGCGTGTGTGAATGTGCATGTGTGTTGTGCTTTTTGTTTTTCTTTTTTTTTTTTCTGATTTTAACAAAGAAGGTTCTCCTGCCCACTAAAGAATTTGGTCAGAGAGGCTTGTTTTTTTAAAACTTGTAGTGAATCAACATGAATCATCTAATTTTAACCAGCATCTTTCTAGTTGGGAGCAAAAAAAAAAGGAAGCCTTGCTCCCTAGGCAAGGCAAAAAGTGGATTTCCTGGCTCTTGCTGCTGTCTTGAGATCTCCAAGCACGTTGCTTTCCTTGCTATCAGCTGTGCCCATGGAACTGCAGCTCCACCACTTCCCAAGAATATGCTCAATGCGTCAGCTAACCTTTAGCTAGTAAAAATGGAGAGTGGCTGTGCAGGCTCATGCCAAAATGGAAAGGTGTAAGGAAACCGCAGTCTGCAACAAGAGAACTTGATGTTCCTCATGCTGAGGCCCCGCTGCATCTTTCAGCTCTGAGGCCATGGGTGGTTGCTAGAAATAATATTGTGTTTGTAGCTCTGAACTGCTACAAAATGGTTCTCAGCCCTATTTCTGTTACCCTAACCCCACACAAAAAGAGACTTTTTCTCTTCTGTTCCTGGGTGACTTGGTCTAGGTGACCCTTCTCAGGCAGGGAAGTTGGACTAGATGATCCCTTCCAACCCCTAATATCTGTGAATCTGTGAATCTTCTGGGCACCTCTGTTTTAGATCACATCAGATGTGACAAGATCCCTGGGGTCTGGCCATATCCATAAAGAAGTGCTGGGCTTCACAAACCACCCTCATATCTGCCATGTATGTTTGGTTGGTTTTTTTTTCCCCATTATTTCTTTGTCTTCAACAGGATTTGAATTTACCTGAAACTGGGGAATGGGGAGAGGGAATCCTTCATTTATGGCATCTGTCCATGACCACTGCAAAAAACACAGCTCCATATTTATCTGCCTCTTGCAGGAGCTTCAAGCCTTTTCCTGCATGCTTGGGGAAAAGGTGGAGTTTTTAGCAGTGTGTGGCACTGAGCTCTGTGCTAGGAACCTGCTCAGCCTTGCTCTGTTTGAACCCACTGAGATGACAGCATGGGACATCAGGGGCTAGCATTTTTCACTGAACAGTGTGAATAAATGTCCTTCTTCCAGCTCAAATTGATCTCAAATTCCTTCTAGCCATGCTTTTTAGGAAGCCCTCTTGGATGTGAAAACAGGAACCTCAGAGCCTCAGGGATGAGACATCCTTTCTACAGTTTCCTAAACTGCTTCAAATGCTCTTTCTTGACACTTGCAGGGTGGGCCAACATATTTTCTGCAGACCTCTTATGTTGCCCATGTTCCTTTAAAGGAGGATGAAAGACCTCCCATCCCTCTGAAGACCTCTCCCTCTGGGTACCTCCAGAGGAGAAGGCTGCAGCAGGAGATGCTGCCATCACCTCAGAGGATGCCAAAATACCACTAAGCTCCTTCAGGAAAATTCTGAGTGAAAAAGAAAAACCTCAAACCTGTGAAATTCAAGAGAACAGTTGGGAAAACATAACTAGGGCCTCCAGGGTTTGTATTCCCGTCAGGTGCATGCTCTAAAACAGTGGAGAGGGGTTGTGGTTTGCAGCTTGTAGTCAACTGGTGCATTTGAGCTGCCTTCAGGGCCCTCACAGGCTGTCAAAAGAAAACAAATGGTTGCTGCTGTGGCTGCAGCCCAGGGAATCCCTTGGGCTCTTGGTCACAGTCTTCACGCCTCAGGCTTCAGACTTCCAGTAACAAAACAAAACACTGTGAGGAGCTTCATGAGACAGCAGCTGCCAGCCTGGAGAGCTGGAGACAGGTCCTAGAAAAGCATCTTAATATGTTATGGGAAGGATCCCAGCCTGCTGTAAAGGTGACAGTCTGTCCACAAAAACCACTGGCATTTTAGGGAGTTTTCCTGCTCGCTGCAACAGCTCCTTTTGGATCCACACAACCAGGGCTGGCAGACCAAGTGCTGGTCACCCTTCACCACCTCCCACTCCAGCTGCACCCAAGGTGCACCCTCTGCAACAACAGGGCTCACGTCAGGTCTGGGGTTTGGGGAAAGCAGTCAGAAAGGCAGCCCAAGCTGCCAAAACTGGGCTGGCTTCAGAGACCTTGGAGGAGAAGATAGCAGAAGATCTCAGAGACCATGTTGTGCCTTAGTACTCTGCCTGGATGAAAGGGTGGCCATGCCCAGGCTGCCCAGGGTGGGGTGGAGTCCCCATCCCTGGAGGGGTTTCAGAGCCATGGAGATGTGGTGCTGAGGGCCATGGGGCAGTGGTGCCCTGGCACTGCTGGGGTAAAGGTTGGACTCAATGACCTTAGAGATCACTTCCAGACAAAATGATTCCACACTCCCCTGATGGGCTGAGCAGGCAAATTCCTGCTTCCAGGGCAAATTCTGCCCTCCCCCTCTGCTCCTGCTGACACTGGTGCTCTTTAGGTCTCAGCAGGGCTCAGAGGGAGTCCCTCAAACTCCACTTTCAGGGACTGTTTGTTCCCTGTGACCAACTTAGAAGGCAGTTCCCATCTCCTGAGGCAGGGTAGTATGGATTGCATCTTAGTAGCTGCTCACAAACAACTCAGCTACAGCTTTTGGCCTCTCTATTCTTTAAGACACCAAAGTAGATTTAAAATAAAAAATAGTTTGGAAAAATGGCTTCTTTATCTTGTCAAAATCTGACACTCAGATGCAGATACTGGTAGTGTTTTTGTGCTGGCTTTTCAGTTTGTGCTTTACCACAGATTTCCTATGGCTGTAAAGGCAAATACAACCATGTAATTAGCATGGTTTGCATCGTTCAGTGGCATTAACTGGCTGGTTATGGTGGCTTTTATGGTGGCTGCTGGCCACATTCTAACATTCACTCAGAAATTTGGTCCCTGAGTCAGATCCATAGCTGATGTCTTGTTGTGTTAGATTGATGTTTCCCCTCCCTGCTCTGTATTTTGCCAACTCTGCCTGCTCACAGTTGCTCTAGACACAGCCCAAAACACCCCAGTGCACAGGGAGAGCTCAGCCTGGATACTGCTGAATGTTTTAAAAGAAATATGTGCTTTAATTAAGAATATTCTCAGATGTAGAGCAAACCAGCCATTTTTCAGGGGAGTGACAGCAGGACAGTTTGTTAAATAGCTGCACATTAATTTCTTAGCAGGCATGGCTTGGCCATGGAGGTGGTTGTGGAGCCCCATGGGTGTCTTCTCACTGGGGACAATGGTGGTGGTGGACAAAGGGAAAGACAAAACCTTCCCTGCACTCCTGAGCATCCACACCTAGGTCTGTGCTTCACTGCATTCAGAGGAGAGAGGGGCTGGGTTAGTTTTTCTCTCTCTCATTTGATCTAATTGCCATTTTCATAGAAGGACATCATTATGGAGACACTGATGTTTCAGTCGATGGGCATGTCAAAAAAGATGTAAATCACCAACCCATCTGCAAACAAAATGCACAAGATCAGTGGAACATGATTTAAAATGCCCCTTGAAAACACATGGTACATAGATTCATAGATATTAGGGGTTGGAAGGGACCTAGAAGATCATCTAGTCCAACCTCCCTGCCTGAGGTTGGAGTTCTTTCAGCTGTAAGTGAAAGATATTACATGATCTTGAAGCAAACTTTCAGAAGAAAACAGAAGTTAACAGACAAAAACATGAAAGCACTATCTGGCTTGATCAAGAGAAAAATCAGTGGCATAGCAAAAAGGTCTGTGTATATTTTGGGGTAAGAGACATCTTGCTTTATCCTTCAAACTTTGTTGTATTTTATTTTT
>JANHGL010024253.1:5972-17918 GCA_024611195.1 Ceyx melanurus
GCAGTCAGGTGTAGCAGCCAGGCTGTAGGTGTCAGGTGTAGGTGTCAGGTGTAGCAGTCAGGTGTAGCAGCCAGGCTCTTGTGCTGTGCTGCAGACAGGGGAGAGTTTCAGTATTGGTTGTACAGGTTTTGCAGGCAGATAATGTTGTGATGAAGTGGCAGAAAATCCAGAGGTGCCAGTGGTTTGTCCTCACGTGCTCATCAAATGGTTGTGTGTCTTCCAATTTCCAACCTGCCTGTCTCTGGAATGGCTCCTGTCAGTCACAGCCAACAGCACCTTCCAGCTCAGTGCAGGTGCAACAGTTGCAGGCTTGCTTTTGACAGAAGACCAGAGGGAATTGCTCTGTTTCCCCTCCTCTGAAACCAGCCTCCAGACTTGCTCCAGTCATTCACTGGCAAATTTGTGTCATCCCAGAGAGATCTGGAGGGGCTGGAGCCAGAGCAGAGGAGGCCACGGAGCTGGGGAAGGGGCTGGGGAATCCATCTGCTGAGGAGCCATGGAAGGAACTGGGAGTGCTGAGTGTGAGGAAGAGGAGGCTGAGGGGAGCCCTCCTCACTCTCTGCAGCCCCTGCCAGGCCAGTGCAGAGAGGCTGGTGCTGGGCTCTGCTCACAGGGCATCAGTGACAGCCCCAGAGGGGCTGGATTCAGCTGCTCCAGGGAAATCCAGACTGGGCAGGAGGGAAAAGAGCAGCCAGAGCCTGTCACAGGCTGCCCAGGGAGGGGGTTGAGTCCCCATCCCTGGGGGTGTTTCAGGGTGGTTTGGATGTGGGTTTAAGGGCCATGGTTTAGGGGTGAACTGTGTAGAGCAGGGCTGCTGGTTGGACTGGATGATCCCAAGGGGCTTTCCCAACCTGGATGGTTCTGTGATCGTCTTGTTGGTTTGTTTACTGTAACAAAGGCAGAGGACTGTTCTTACCAACACCTAGCAAACCCAGCTGCCTGTACTGTACTGTTAAATAGCTGCTGGTTAGGAAACACACTTCAGGCCATTGCACAGGGTTTCCCCCTGACTTTGTTGCCTTACAGACAATACCCAGGCTTGTTCAGGTACAGCCCGGAGAAGTTTAACCACAAGATGCTGAGCAAGCTGATCTTCAGGCTCCTGAAAAGATTCAACCTAGACCCAGGTATGTGACAGGGCAACACAGAGTGCAGCTATCTCCCTGATAAAGAACAGACAAAGTCAATTTGTCATCTTCCATGTTCAGCAAGAAATCTCTGCTGTAATTTACTGTGGGGAGTTTCAGGGTTTAATGAATGATACTGAAAACCAAAGCTGGTAAGTGATGGGAATTATCACTTTGTCCTGTGGAAGGATAAAGTGCTCGTGACTAATAGACTGCTTCTTCCATGATATGAAATAAATCCTGACCTCAGAATGGCTCTGCATAAACACATGATGGTCAGCTTTGAGTTATGACTCCATTCCACTCCCATAAGAGGCAAGTCATTATTCATCTGGGGAGCTGCTTTCTTGAGTTATGGCTCTGTCAGCTGGGAAGAGATAACCCTTGGGAAGCAGGAGCCTCACAGCTCTTTGTATTCTTTGTATAAACTAGGGATGGTGGTAGGGAATTTTCAGGCTTTGCAGCCTTCTGATAGATCAGTTTCCCTACCAGTCATCGAGAAAAATCTACTTTGCTCTGCTTTGTCTGATAGCAGGACCTGATGGTGATTTTTTCTTCTCTTGCACCAGGCAGCTCTAGGTGCACCATTAGTTTTTACCCTGGAAGGCTTTCCAAGCATCAGCTCAAGATATGCAGTTCTTTTTTCTTGGACTGAAAAGTGTTTTCTAACCACAAATTGTGGGCTTATTACACCTGGCAGCAACATTGTATTGCATATTAATCTTCACATCATCAGACTGCTGTTCAAAATTTAATAAGATAATCCTTACAAACCCTCACTGGAGGATAAGTAAATATAATTAAATTGCACATTGGTGTCAAGGCCAAGACAGATGGGGGTGATTTATTTAAGATCTCAAATCTTCCCAGGAGTTTACTAGTTCTTTAGTATTTTTCCCTCCTTTCTGAGGTTGGTCATTCAGTATTGGCTTTTATGGTCTGGAAAGAGAATTGTGCTCTTCCCATTGTGAAATATCCACCAAGGGTATGATATTAACTGGAGAGGTGAAATGACAGAACTGTTCACATGCAAAATCCTGAGAAATAAAACAGTAATAATAAGACTATAGGAGAGGAGCATGTAGCTGTTGCTTCAGGTGCTGTCTGAGAGAGCTGTGTGCCTCAGCCTGGCAATGCTGTCCCAGATGCTGCAGCTGCCAACAGCAATGGCCAACTCCTGCTGATCCTCCACAGCACATTCAGTGGTAAGGGAATTCCAGAGAGTGATTTCTCCTGTGCAAACTGCAGTGTCTACAGTGCAGGATGAGTCCCTGGCTGGGGAGAGCTGCCCAGGGGATGCCAGGTTTGGGGCAGCTAGAAGCAGTGTGGGGTGACTGTGACTGTCATATATGAAAGGAGGTGTCTATTTTTTACATAATATCACATATAATTCAGAGGAGGACTTCACACTTTGCCCTTGGAAGTTCTTTGGAAGGTGATGAATGCTTAGAGGAGCTTGTGCTGGTCCTGCTTGAACTGAGCTGGGAAATGGTGGCAGCTGGAATAACACAGCTTTTCTTCCCATTTCTCTCCCCTCCCTTCCTCTGGATTTCTGGGTGTTCTTTCTCCATTCTTTACTAGAAGTAAATTTAACTGTGGGGAAAGAGTGTACAGAAAGGAAGCAGGCTGGGAAAAAATGTGCAGACTAAAAACACCCTCATTTCTCTTGTTCTGAGCAGCTCCACCAAAAGCTGGCAGTGAGCTGCCACTCACACTTGTTACCTAACCCAGTCGTGGGCTTGTTCAGTGCCACAGTCTTTGCTGCTATTTTTCTGCTCCTCACTCAGGACTCCCACCCCTGACAGAGGCTGGGAGCAGCAGCAGGAGAGGGAAGGGGCTTTCAGAGGGAAAGGTTGGAGGAGGACAAGGTTTCTTGGTATGAGGACACAACCTTGTCTGTCACTGTTCTTGCAGTTCCAAATCTACTTTCCTACTTAACTACCTGAGCTCACTCCTCTCTGCTCACCATACCTCTCACTGATTGCTGAGCAAAATGTGGGTGTTGGTCAGACATTGCAGTTTGAAGCACTCCATGGAACTGTCCATTTACATTTCAGAGCCAGATGGGAGGTGGCCCAGGAGAAAGAAGAGCTGGAACTCTGTGGGGGGTGGGAAGCCATCATCTTAGATTAGTCCTCCTTTTTCTGAGCTGTTCCAATATTCCTGTAACACACAAGCACTGCACAGTCAGGGATGATTTTCTGCTGAGTCCCAGAGGTGTCCCAGTAAACCGTGTGTGGGTTCCATTTAATTGGCTTCACTGGGGAAGGAAGAAGTTGGGCAGAAATGGTATGTGGCTGAGGAAATTGAGTTTTATAGAGCCTTTTCTCACCCATGGGTCAGGGTGCTCTGGTTTAACGAGCCTTTAGCTTTTGCTGGCTTAATTACATAATACTCTTTGGAGATCCCGTGAGATTGACTTAGATTTAGAAATGCAAGTTTCAATCAGAACAGTTCTCAGAGATGAGGGAACAGACCCTGCCTAGCTTTGCCACGGCTTAGGCTATTTTACACTGTGTTTCTTCCACAGCCAGTGCAGCACAGAGTGGCATTTTGCTTTGAAAACTCACTGGTATGAGGTAGAAATGATCCCCCTCTGAAAAGTAGAAGCGTCCTTATCCCCTGGGCTTAGTGCCACTGTGCCAACAGAGGAGGTCATGGTGCTGGGGGACAGCAGGGTAGCTGAATGCAGGTCCTGGACTGGGGTGTTAGATGAGCTGAGCACCTCAAGCTATCAGCACAGCTCTAGCACCGCCTGTAACAGCCTCTTTAGCGCAAAGGAAGGTTTCACTTGGCCACCAGATGATCCTTCTGCTTTAACCTGTGGTTTCAGTTCGGTGTGAATCTCCCTTCAGGCGGTGGGCCAGCGCTGGGACTCGGCGGCTGTGGGGCAGCAGAGGGCAGACGAGGGCTGCTCAGCAGCCTCTGCCTCTGCTCAGGTAGGTCCCGGCCGTCCCCGGCCGTCCCCGGCTGTCCCCGGCCGTCCCCAGGTCTGGCAGATGGGCAGCGTCGCGGGGCTGTCACCAGGGAGAGCTCCAGCAGGACTTGTGTGGGCTCCACCAGACACGTCCCTCAGAGAGAGGAATGACAGTCAGAACTCCACAAGAATGTTTTGGAAGGGGAAAACTTCACGTGGGTTTTGCCTTTTCCTCGTTAAAACAGAGCAGAAGGATTTTCCTTCCCTCTACATTTGCTTTACAAGGGTTTACAAGAAGGTTTTTCCTTCCCTCTACATTCGCTTCCCCTGCTTCCATAATGATTTCCTTCAGAGTCTGTAGCCCTGGTGATAACATCAGCATATCTGTGGATGTCCCTGGGATGAGAAGAACCTCTGGGCTCTCACCAGCAGACAGAGCCATGCAGTGGCTGCAGAGTCAGGCTGCTGAAGGGTAAGGGGATTGAACATGGCCCTTCCCTTCCAGAAGGGTCCTTTATCTGGGCCCTTCTCAGCAACTCTTTTAACTGCTGAAGGAGAACATCATCTGCCCTAGACCAAGACAAACTGCCCAGCAGCTCCAAGCTGCCACCACTCCTGCAGTTTTGAGCATCAATTCATCACATCCAGACACAGGTCTGAAGACCACACCAGAACCATTTTTCCTTCCAGTGCAGCCGGAAACCCTTGTGCTGTGCTCTGTTCTTCCTCCAGTCACCCAGTGCTCTGGGGGTAGTCTGGCTCTGCTGCTGTTTCACCTGCCTTTCTGCAGGACTGGTGATCCTGAGCTGTAGTGGCACAGGGCATTTTATCAGACATGCTAATGCATTTTTGGGGCTACAACAACATGAAGTTTTCTTGATTCTAGCCCTGCCCTCTACTAATTCACACTTGGGGACTAATCTCAGAATACACTGAGAAACTAAAGCACAGCTTGCTTCTCCTCAGGTTCCCCAGCCATCCTTAGCACAAATTGCTTCTCCTCAGGTTCCCCAGCCATCCTTAGCAGTAGCAGGCTAAAAGCCTCTAGTGTTTCAGGTACCCTCATTCTAATTAAAGAAAGGCTCCTTTACTTTGTCCTCAAACAAAGTTTGCTTTGTGTGGGACCTTCTGTTCTGTCAGGACAGGCTGAGGAAGCCTCGCTGTGAATGGAGCTCAGGCTCCCAGGGCAGTGTGTAGAGGGGATTGGGTCCCCATCCCAGTTCAGGAGGCATCACTTGGGACTGGGAACCACACACCACACCTACAAATACATTGCACCATGGCCCCAGCAGACACATCTTGCTGATGTTATGTGAGTGCAGCAGTACTGAGGGTTTCATACCCTGTGTGAGAATAGATCTCATTTTTGCTTCCTCTGGTGCTGATCACCATGAATTCTCTGCTGATGGAGAGCAGCCTGGAGCTGTTGCTTTGGAGTCAGTCCCAGATGTGCAGTGCAGTTCAGATGAAGCACTGCTGTGGTGCAGCTGTCAGGTGAAGAGGGAACACGTGCTCAAGGAGCTGCTAGAGGCAGCCTGGTGCTCCAGAACCCCGTGACAGTCCCACTGTGCAAACCCCAAACACAAGGATGGGCCCTGGTCTGGAGTGTCAATGTCTTTACCCAACAGAACCCTGGCTTTGGCTCGGGAGACCCGAGTTCAGATCTGTTCACTCAGCTAGGTCTTTGACCTTCAGTAAGATGCTCTGCCTTGAAGCACTTTGATTTCTGCAAACAGAAGAGCTGTGGAACTTCAGGGAAAAGGTCTGGGAAAGCCTCTTCAGAACCACCTGCAGCAGCCTCCTGCCCCAGAGCCAGAGCTCCTTCTGTTCCTTCTGATGCATGTGGAATGCGGAGCCTCTTCCTGCAGACCCCCAAGGTGGAAAGTTGAGCATCTCCTACACAGCCTGTGCCAGTTAGGTGCTGCTGTTGGATTGGTGGTGGGTTTTGTCCTCTGAAGCTCTATGGAATTTCTCCTGGCTTTGGGCAGATGCAGATCATGTTTGACTTTGGGCTCTCTGGTTGTGTCTTTGTGCTGTTCTGTTGTGTGGGATCCAGTTTACATCTTCTCTGAACTTCCTTCTTGTGATTGAGATCAATAAAGGCTCCTGATGTAGCAGTTAAGTCTCTTCTTTCCAAAATTTTCATTGCTAGATCTTCTTAACTCCTTTTCCCCTTATAAATTCTTTTCACATTAAACCTTGTCTGCCAGCTCTCTGTGTTTGTTTTTTGGTTTATTGTGCTGTTCTTCCATTCCTTAGAGCCTTGAACTCTTCATTTCATTATCTGTCTTTCCAAGTCTTCATCCTTACATTTTCAGCTAGTCCTTCTCTGGTTTTTGTAATGCAACATAGAAAGCTGGATTCCAGCTCAGTTGCTTTGCTCCATCAGGGTAGCCAGTGGCACTGGTGCCAGACCATCTGTGCCCCTCTGTCCTTTCCACACAGAGCTGGGCACGTCACATCCTCTGTTCTGCCAAGTCCTGTGCTTTGGATGTTTCCTCCAGAGACAGGAATGTTCAGTGGATCTTTCTGGTGACCTAGAGCACTGGTGCTGTGTTTCTTTCTGAGGTGCTTTGAAATCAGTAGGTTAGGTGGTGGTAGTGTTAATTTTTATATTGATCTTGCCTTCTTTAAAGAGTATTTCTTTCCATGAGGTGGTGTTTTTTCCTCCAGGTATTGGGATCATATCCAGAGGCAAGATCACCATAGCACCACATTTGTTGGGATAATATCCTGCAGGGTATTTGCAGTAATTTCCATGGATCCTTTGAGGCCAAGGATGTTGTCACACTGTGGAAAATTAGTTTAAAAAGAAATTTAAACATGAAAAATAGCTTTAAACATTTCTGTTGGAGATGCTTCAAGAGCCTCTGAGAAGCTGCAGTAAGCAGTGGTGCATCATTTCATATCCCTCTGATTCCAGGGCCCAGTATCCAGGGATCTTTTGTCATTCCCAGTTTTTGATCCTGCTCGTGTGGGTCACTGAGCTCCCAGGCCCTGGGAGTCGGTGACACCGCAGCATCCCAGGGTGTCAGGGGTTGGTGCACCCCAGCTCAAGGGAGGCTGCTTTGGCCCTGTACTGGTCTCTGTTCCATTTTTACTGCTGGTCCAGCTCCTTCTGGCTTTCAGGGAGCTGGGTTTAGCCACTGAAGCCCCACTGAAGGCTTTGGTTACATCCCTCCCTGTGCTCTCACCCCAGCAGCTGGCAGGGACTGACAGATACATATGCTAATGACAGATAATGGGGTTTATCTTCTGCATTTATCTCTCCTTGCACTGTATTTCAAAACAAGGTGGATGTGAAGATCTTTTCTTTTTCTTTTTTTTTTTTTTTTCCTTTCCAGTTGTAATGAGGCATATCTAATGAAGGTGGCAGCAATATAAATAATAACAACAACTGTTGCTTGCTGGCTCAGCACAACAATAGTCCCCTCCCTCTGGATGGGTACAGACTCTCTTTCATGGCTATGTTTGAGCAGATAAACTTTAGCCACCAGTTTACATCCTGAGCAACATGTTCTGAACTGCTTTGGTGCAGCAGAGGTGAACACACTGAACAGCACAGGTTCCAATTACAGCAGAAAGAATGCAGCCTCTGGAGAGGGGAGGTGCTTCCTCTCTAAGGATGCTGCCTAATTAAAGGTGTGAAGTCATTGACTGTGGAGCATATTGAACCAGCAAGTGGATCTTATCAGTCAGGGGTGGTGGAACCAGAGCTATCAGAACAAGGATTAGCATTGCTAATCATGGCTGGAAGTGTAAATAACAGTTTATAGTTGAGATAAGCTGACAATGTGTGTGTCTGTCCATCACTGTCCCAGGGGAGATGGCATTCCTGCCTCCCACAGTCCAGCCTTGAGACTGGGGAAGAAAAATGTCTAGCCAGTAAAACCTGAAGGAAGTTCAGCTGTGTTGTTGGCTTAAATGTTGTTTTTTTTCCCTTCTTTTAGCTCTGTGCCCCAACGCCGTCAACCGGCAGCACATGATGACTCTGAACTACCTCCTGTACAAGAGATTTGTTGAGGTATGTGCCCGAGGGGGGTGAAGAGGCTTGTTTGTCTCTTCTGCATTTTGAGTAACATCCCTGAGAGGACTGAAATGGGTTGGTAGTGCATGAGAGTCTGATTGTGCCTGTTCCTGTGGAGAACTGGACCTGTTCTCAGTGAGCCAAGAGTTTGTTGCCTGTTTGTGTCCCCGGCAGTGACCTGAGGCTCGTGTGGGTAGGTCAGGGTGTGCTCCCCACACCTTGTTTCTCTCAGCCATCTCAAATAAGCAGGAGCATGCAGGCTCAAGAGGCTTTGGGGTGGGTTTTTTAAGACCACTGGGTGTAGGTATTGCACACTGTTCTTTGTCAGCACCTTGCTGTGGCCCTTGTGATCTGACTGTGGTAGGTACAGCCCAAACCTGCCCCAGAAGGCTTTCTGGGCCTTCTGACTGCTGAGCAAAAGTACTGTTTGCTCCTGAACCACTCTCTGAGCTAACTTTACTTTTGTCTAGCCTCTGGATTCTCTTTGCAGACAGGCTGGTGCTTGTCCTGCACTGGGGGCTGTAGAAATGAGATGATGCCATTGATTCCTTCTAAGGTTTCCAGGAGGCAGTGTGGAGATGGACAGTCTGCAGAACACCTCACAGTTGGCCATGGTCTGTCCTCCCCCTCAGGACTATACTGAGCCAGGTCACTGCCCTCTGGGTGCTCTTGAGCACACTGCACTGGGCAGCACATTTCTCCTTGTTAATAGGGTCGTTTTGGTGCTTCTCTTGGTGGTCTGGGGTTCACATTGTACTGAGAATCAATTTTGTTCTTACTGAGAGTAAGTTTGTGTTCTGCCTCTCCTGGAGAAAACCAGCTTGCTCTTGTTGTGTCCAGGTGCATCAGTTGGACTGAAGGAGCAGGGCCACAAGAGGCTGAATACTGTGGCAAAATGTTTCTGTTTCTTGAATCTTGAATTTTATATTTCCCAACATGGAGAGGTTTCATCTGCAGTGCACAGAAAACGTTCTCCTTTTTTAACAAGTTTTAACAGGTTGTTCACATGTTCCTACTGTTCTAATGATCCAGTCTGCAGAGAGGCAGTGACCAGGAAATGAGACACCTCTCAGAAGTGCCTGTCTTTTGTTCAGAAGAGCAGTGGGGTGATGCTCTGACACCAGAAGGCAGATGGCTGCATTTTCCTTCTGATCCCCCACCCCCCAGGACTCTGAACGTGAAGATGGAGTTGAGTGGTGGGATCTGCTGACACCTTTCTGGCACAGCCAGTTCTGCTTCCAGGGCCTCCTGATCCCCCCGTGAGGGCTCTGCTGCCTGCCAGGCCCACTGACAGACCTGGAGAGGATCATGTGTTGTGTTTCATCATCCTGAATCCCAAAGCTTTGCTGTGGATGAGCTCACTCCAGAGCCTGGTCATCCACGCTGAGAGCAGAAAGCATTTCTCCAGGTGTATTTATTTAGCAGAGTGGGATGGATTCTTGATCTGCTGTTCTGCTCTCCTCTGGCCTTCCATTTCCTTTGTTTTGGAGTGTTTGCTCGAGTTCAAGTGGCCAGGCTGGCTGGTTGCTTCCATTAAGGTGCATTTGGCAGCTGTTCCTGGACACAGGCCCTTCTCCCCAGAGCTCTTTGGTGTTCTGTGTTTACCATTCTCAGCTGTGTGTGAGCTCTGCTTAAATGGCCCCTTTATCTCACTAGTATTTAAATTACATGCTTGTATATCTCAAAGATGTTTTCTCTGAGGCTCTTACTCCCTCTTTGCTCTTGTACCTTTCCAGAGAAGTGGCAGCAGAGCTACTGTTCCCCTGCCAGAGCCCGGGCCTCGCTGGCTGCCCAGCCTCCTGCAGCCCGTGTTCTTGGCAGAGGGGAGAGCAGGGCCCATCCTGAGCTTGTCCCCAGCCTTGGCTCTCAGCTGCATGGGGAGGGGGATAGTAACTTAGCAGTCTCCCCAACCCCAAGGCTTTTTCCTGACCGGGCTGCTGAGCAGAGTTCATATTTGTATGTTCTGAAGGCTCAGCCTCGCAGTTGATCCCTGGGATGATTTTCTCCAGGGGAGCCCCTGGAGCTGCTTCTGTGCTGGGGCAGCTGCTGAGCTGGGCAGGCTGTGGCTGCAAAGCTGGGGTGAAGGCACCAGCCACGTGTTCCACCAGACCTTGCCCTGGCTGAGCCATGTCCCTGTCACTGCAGGGGCACTGGGGAAGGCTGCTGCACTCTGCAGTGTTCTCAAGGTGATTAGCCCAGAAGCCAGCTGCAGGGAGTGACAGGTTGGGCTGCTGCTGGCAGCACAGACTGCCCCTGCTCTGCAGCTGCACACCAATAGCTGTGCCCTGTGTGCTGGAGAGAGAGTCTGAATTGTCTGAATGACTTCATCTGAGCTGGGGCTTTCTGTCATGCCCTGCTGACACCTGGGGCAGAGGTTTCCATGTGCTCCAGATGGTGTTCCTCCCCCCGGGGTGGATGGCAGGGTGGTGTGTTACACTCCAGAGTGCTCTGGGTAACATTCTCCTTGTCCTAAGGTGCCTCAGAACTAATTTTGTCTTTTCAGAGAACCATAAGTGAGGAGAACTGGACAGATCTCGTTCAGGTGAGTTTGGATTTCCCATTTTCTCAGGGTTATTTGCTTGGAGAGTGTTTTAAGGTCTCTGGAACATCCAGCTCTGGGAATTGTAGACCTGCTATGACAATTTTGCACTTTCTCATAGCTTGGTAAGCACACAGCAGGATGGTGCCTGCAGAGAAGAGCAAAGAAGAAAGTATCTATTTTCATCCCTGTTACCCTTTAGAAAATGCTCTACTTTGGCTGAAGCATTTAGATGAGATTATCAAATATCTTCTTTTACTTTCACGTATTTATTTGTCAGTGAACATCACCAATATTTATGTTGATTAATTACAAGAAGAGGGGAGAAAAGAGAGTTCTTTCCAGGCAGCTAACACGGTGCGTGAGCAAATCAGGACAGGTGTTGGATGCCCTCTGCATTTTCCCCCCTGGTCACTGCCAGCAGGTTTGTCAGGACACTGTTGGATGCTGTGACACCTGCATCTCATGCACATGTGACAAAGCTTTAGTGAGCATTTGTGTGTCCATGATCCCTGTGGAACTGCAGCCTCCTGGTTCTGGAACTCCTCTCAGTGTGAGTTCTGCATCCAGCTTCTGACCAGCAACTGGAGTCTGCCTTTGCAAAGCCATTGGAGTGGCCAGTGAGGTCTCTGCGTGGCACCAGGCCATTGCAGTGGCCAGTGAGGTCTCTGAGTGGCACCAGGCCACTGGAGTGGCACAGTGAGGCCTCTGAGTGGCACCAGGCCATTGCAGTGGCCAGTGAGGTCTCTGAGTGGCACCAGGACATTGGAGTGGCACAGTGAGGTCTCTGAGTGGCACCATGCCAGTCTGATGACCAAGGATTCCATGCATTTGCATTCTCAGGCAGTCTGTAGGCCCAGCACAGTGGGTGAGTTCTAAAGGTGAGATGTTTCTTCTGTCTCAGAGGTCAGCAGGGGAAAGTTGGCACTCAGTGGGCAGGAGGGTGGTTTTAAAAGCAGAGGGAGTTGATAAAGTGCCCAGCAGAGCTTCATGGCAACTGATAAACCCACAGAGTGTTTTCAGTGGTGAATATTCAACTTCTGGGTACAGTTTATCACACCCATCTCAGAGGCCAGGCTGTGAGGAAAGGCCTTACCTCTTATCTCTGCCATCTTACCAGGGAAAGATCTTCTCAGGGGTTCCTTTGGATTCCCATGGGTTTAAAGGCCAAGTGCCTGGCTGCATCAAAACCTGAGCTAGGATTAACCATGGAACTGTGGCAGACAGAGAACCAGAGCTGTCTGGGGTGGGAAGGGAGCTGCAGAGCTCCCCCAGCCCAAGCCCTGCTGAGAGCAGGGCCATCCCAGCTAGAGCAGGGTGCTCAGAGCCTCCTCAA
>JANHGL010024253.1:35431-46114 GCA_024611195.1 Ceyx melanurus
TCCAGCTCCTCACCCCCAGCACCCCCAGCTCCTTCTCCCCAGGGCTGCCCTTGGTCCCTTCACCCCCAGCCTGGGTTTGTGCTTGGAAAGTTGTTGGAAAGGAAAGACTTGTGTTCTGGACAGAGACTGTCCAGGCTACTTTGAAGCAGTGCCAGTGTCTCAGGGAGGAAGGTTTTGCCTGTGTTGCAGCCTGGGCAGGTGGTTGGCATCGACATGGAGTGGAGACCTTTGTTTAGCATGCTGGAGAAGCCCCGAGTCTCCCTCCTGCAGCTAGCTGTGAAGGATGAGGTGTTCCTGCTTGACATGTCACAGCTCCTCGAGCAAGCTGAGGCAGAGGGGGAGAAGGAGAAGCTTCCCCATTTCATCCAGATACTCTATTCAGATGCAGCCATCACTAAACTGGGTAAGGTGTCTCTTCTCCCCACCCTGAGTCCTCACACAGCTCCTTCTGTGTAACCTCTCTTACCAGTGTAACTGGGAATGGTAGAAATGTCTCCCAGCTTCAGGGCAGACCCCAAACTTGGATTTATCCTCCCACCCTGGGTAATTTTAGTTCCATACTAAACCTCAGCTTGCACACACTCTGCCACCTAGAGCTCCCTGGATTCCCTGGCCCTGTCCCAAAGGAGCTGTGCTGGACACCAGAGCTCTCCAGCTTTACTGCACCTGCTTTAGTTTATTTGGCTTTTGGCAGGAACTGTTAACCCCAGAGTTCAAGGGTGAATTCATAACTGGCTTTCAATGACCTGGCAGATTTTAAACAAGTTGGTCTTAAACTCAACATTTTCCATCCACCTCTTGTCTCCTAGTCTTGATATGCAAGAGTATCTCTTAGGAACAGGAGTCAGGAGTCTCTCTTGTTCCCTGCCTGAACAGTCTTTCCACCAGTGCTTGCACAGGTGTTGTCAGCATGTTGGCTCTGAACTGGAGCTGCAGTGCATTAGCCATGGCTTGAGTTTTCCTACCTGTCTGATTTGGGATTCCTTTTTTTCTCCAGGTTATGGGATGTCTGAAGACCTCAGGAACCTTGGAGCCACATGCCCTGCTTTGAAAGATGTGGATAAGCAAGTGCAAGGTGTGGTGGACCTACTCACAGTGGACAAAGAAGTAAGAGGGAACAAATGGAGAAAACTGTGTCTCCTGGGTGTGCTCCCCAAAAACTGCCATTAGCTTTTTGTATTGACAGGGAGATGACTAAATAACCTTTTCCACTGGTGGTGTTGAGGGTGATGTGATACTTTAATGAAAGACAGAAGCATTCAGCTTTCATTAAGTAAAAAGTTAGAGCTTGGTGTGCAGAGTGGTTTGACTCGAAGATCTCCAGGGTCCCTTCCATCCCCTGAATCCTGGGATCCTTGATAAAAGCTATGAAAAGGCAATGGCAATGCAGACACAGCTCCATTCAGCCAGGAGCAAGTTTCTGGACACAAGAAGTCATGCTTGACCTCAGTAAATTGTTGCAGAAATAGTGATATTCCAAGATCGTGCAGCACTGAAACAGGTATCACAGGAGTTGAAGGTTTGTAGAGAGCTGCTGATGGATTCAGCACAGGAATTCCTGTTCAGCTGAAGTGCATCTGTGTCTGGGTTTGCACATTAGTTCTAGCACTGTTGAGGACAACGATTTGAATGGGTAAAATTTATAGAGTGTGTTTAAGGCTGTGGGCTGATGAGAACCAAGATCTTTGGGACTGATAACAACCTGGGAAGTGCTGCAGGGTCTGAAGTGGCTGCCAACAGCTCTTGTCTGAGCAATGGCAATTGCAGGAAGGCCATTGCCCACCAGGGTACAGGAATGCCTGTTCTCACTGAACTGGGAGAAAGGTGCTGAACTCCACTGCTGCTCTTTCACTGAGCTGCTGTCCCACAGCCTCCAGCATGGTTGAGCACCCTGCACACCTCTGAGAAGTCACAGCCAGAGCTCCACTGCTCTGAAGCACTGTCACACTGCAGTGCACTTTCCCCCTTCTCTGGCTGTGAGGCAGATTTCTTTCCAGCCAGTGTGTTTGTTAAACAAATAACCAGACGCCAAATGTATCTCCTGCTGTCCCAGCCCCTGTCTGAGACAAGGGCAGTCACCGTGCCAGGCAAGAGATAACAGTAATGGGCTGGTTGCAAGGCCCCACCCTCTGGGATGGGAGGTGTTGTAGATGTTGGTTTATAACCATGTGATTTGTACCCTTTTCTTTCCACACCAGCTGCAGAAGATCTCCACTGACTGGAAAAAGGGTGGCCAGAAGGTCGACCTGCTGTCCCCAGAGCAGAGCTCCACGTGTAGAAGGATGGGGAAGCCAGAGAAAGGACTCAGCCTGTTGGTGAAACATCTGCTGGGGAAACCTCTAGACAAGATAGAGCAGATCTCTAACTGGGAGAAACGGCCTCTGCGGGAGGAGCAGATCATCTATGCAGGTCTGGTCACTGCCTGTGGCAAGGTGCTGCAACTTGTCCTTGGCAGGCTGTGTTTGTCTGCTCTTTGTCACCAAGAAAATCATTAAGTAGCAACCGAAGAACATGGCTTTGCAGATTAGTTCCTGCTCAGAGAAGCCAGCACATGTTTATGTTTGTCCTCTTGTCGACATGGCTTTAAGAGTTGAAGTTTAAACTCTCCAGTGATTCATTATTTCCCTTATGAAAGAATTCCTGTGCTTTGCAGATTTTGTCTGATGAAACATCACCTCAGTGGAAACTCCTCTCAGTAAATGAAAGGAGGAAAGTCTGCTTCCTTCTGCCTCGTTCCACAGCCTTTCTGGGAAACAAGTGCTGTGCTCCTGTCACGGTGCAGCGTGGAAAATGGGGGCACGTGGTGTCAGAAGCTGCAGCACAGTGCCCAGGGCACTTCACTGCTGATCACCCCAGAGCCAGCAGTCTGGGGCTAGATCTTTTCCTGGGGCACCAAAGGGCAGTCTAGTGGAGTGAGCCTGCCCTTTGTTACCTTCAGTACCCCTGAAGCTGACACAGTTCCCACAGAAGTGAATCACTGGGACCTGTCAGACCTGCTGGGAGACTTGGGCAGTTCCCGTTGCGGGGTGCAGGAGCTGAGGGCTGTGGGCAGGTGGCTGCAAACACTCAGTTATCTCTCCTGGAGACCTTGCGGCTCCTGGGGAAGTCTCCTTCCCACAGCTGGGAAGCGGAACCAGACCGTGGGCAGGCCACTGAGTGGTGACACGGGGCTGGCTGGAGCTGGCTGGAGTGCTGGCTTGAACAGGAGCACTGGTGGTGGAGATTGCAGAAGGTCTGTTGCTTTCTGAGCTCCTCTGCCTTGACTCTTGGTGGCCATGGGTTAGGTTGTGATGCTCACAGCATCAGGAGAGTGCAGGGTGTGACACTGCTCAGTTGGAGTTTCACCATGGCATCGACAAAGGGAGGGCTCCTCCTTGCACCAGGAAGGCCTCTGGTTTGCTTTTGACTGAAACTGGCTGCAGCTCATTCTCCCTTCTTTTCAGCTTCAGATGCCTACTGCTTGCTGGAGATCTACGAGAGACTCTGCAAGGATCCAGCCAGCTTTGGGCTGACATCAGACCTGACTGAGAGTCTGCTGGGAAAACCAAGTGTAAAACCCAGGGAGAAGAAGCAGCTGAATAAACAAGAGGCACCTTCACCTTCTGCACAAGTTTGTAAACATCTTCAAAGAGCTGCATGTTGCTCAAGACCCCTACAAATCATATGTTGCCTGGTCTCAGTCACACTATTAGCTATGCATGGCATGGCTGTTTGTAGTCTGCTCTCAGGATTATTGCAGCAAACATCCTCTTTGCCCCTCCCCTTTACCAGCAAGGTGTGTTTTCTCCTTCACGTTCCTTGGTTCAGCTTGCCCTGCAATTTTAGGTTCATTTGTCTTGGGAAAATGTTGTTGCAGGTCTGTTTGGCAGAATCCAGCTGGTAGAAAGGCTCCTTCTACACTTCCTCAGTGCTGTGGGTTTGAATTCTGTGGCCTAGGTGCTGCATCAACAAGGTTTCAAAGCTTTGACTGCCTTACTTTTGCTTTAACTGAGCTTCTACACTTCAGTTTCACAGTGGGAAACCGAATTTCATTGTGCCTGGAGAGAATCAAAGTTTAAAACAATCAATTGAAAAAGTCTTTCTGCTGATGGCTTGTCTTTGTCTCCTCACCCACTACCACACGGTCCATGATTGGCCTCCCCCTGCCATGTATGTTGTGTAACAACCTTCCAACTACACTGGCCATAACTTGGAGCCACGGGACTCTGTTCAGTATCCTGGAACATGACTGGTCCCCTCTGCTCAGTAACAAAGCTTTGCTTTGAAAATGCAACCATGCAGTTGATTGTGGACCAATGAAAACATCAGCAGAAAAACCAATGTGTTTATTAACTGAGAAGACTCACTCTGGGTGTGTGGGGTGGTATGCTGGCCTTCTGAGGAGCTCCTGAAGTCAGTGGTCCCTTCCATGGCTTGGCAGAAGTGGTGCTGGTCACAGCCACCTTCCAGGATCCTCCTGAGAGGGTGTGTGGAAATGCACAGTATCCCATTAGTCTTAGGCAGTAAAACACAAAGCTGCTCAGTAATTTCCTAAGCACTCTGTGTTCATGGGAATACTGGAGTTTACCACAGATCTGACTGGCTGCTGTGGAGATGGGAAAAGTAAGTACTTCAGGCTTGAATTACCTTGTGAACTCACGGGTCATCTTTGTGTTCTGTACAGTCAGATTCATTAACTGAGAGGTAGTTGGTAAAACCTGGACTGGGACTGAAAAAAACCAGACTTCTCCTGATTCTGCATCCTGCGTGACTCCAAGCTTTCTTTCCCAGTGTTTCCTGGACCACTATCTGAAGTGGGGCTAATGACACTATTCTCCTTTATAAGTTTTTTTCTCTCTGCTGGCATGAAACGTGAGAAAAAAGCTCGATGTGACATTGCTGGCCACTGAATAAACACGAGCTGAGAGGCAGCTGCTGCTCCTTTACATCTGGCTGAGCAGAACCAGCAGCACAGGGTTAGTGTCTTCCAACTACCTCAGCATCCAAGGGTCAGCTTGATCAACTGTCTCAGCACTCTGCTGTCTCACTGCACCCCCCAAGGTCCTTGCAGGAGCCGGTGACAGTCCAGCCTACCCAGTGCTGTCAAGCTTTGAGGGCATGAATCAGCTCCTGGAAGGTGCAGCGCCACACAGGCTGAGCTCTCAGAGCTGAGCTGGTTCCCATGGTCAGCCCAGGTGTGCCACAGCGTGCCCAGGCCTCAGGCAACTCCTGCAGAGCTCATCTGCAATGCTGCAGTGACTCTGGGTGCAAGGACAGTATAGGTGGTGGCCGTGTCCTTCAGTCATCTCAACTGATGCAAGTTTCTGGAGGCAAAGCTGAACCCTGGAGGTTCTTTAAGAAGTTCCCTGCTCCATGAATTTAGCTATTGTACTTCTGGGAGCCTCCCAAAGACCAAACCTCTGACTACAGGAACTCCCCCAGCAGCAGACATTTGAAATAAAATAAACAGAATTCAGGCACTGCCTATTTTTAAACTTCCAAAGATAACAAAGCTGACGTGGTTGCTTTGTCTACCTGCTGCTCCCTCTTGTCTGTCAGATCCCCTTCCCAAGTCATGACCGTGGCACACGTGTGTGAATTGCAGCCTAATTCAGCAGGGGACTGGCACTCCTGGAGATGTGTGATTGGGTGAAAGTGACTGTGTAGGGCACAGAAGGCCAGGGGAGATCCCTGGTTTGGGTGGCCAGCTGGCCATGGAGTGAATGGCTAATTCAGAATGAACCCCATCCCAAGAGAGAGGTGGGCACTGCAGAAAGGCCATGGAGCTGGGGGTGTCCCATCGTGTGCTGCCTCCAGCCCAAGAGAGGTGGGCACTGCAGAAAGGCCGTGGAGCTGGGGGTGTCACAGAGCTTGGGGGACAGTCTCATGCAGCTGTAAGGGGTGGTTGGATTTGCTGGAGCAGGTGAACACAGGGAGGCAAAGAGCAAATGTCCTGGAAATCAGCCTTTGTCCCGCTACTCACGGATCTCTTGCCTTTCTCTAGCAGTGCAGAGGATGCCCAGAGGAGCCCTCGGGTACCCCTGCTCCCATGTCCCCCAGGGAGCTCAGCGTGGTCTGTGACAACATGCTGCAGGGCCTGGGGCGCTGCCTGCGCTGCCTCGGCGTGGACGTGCGGGTGCTGGGCAACGAGGACGAGCACAGGAGAGCTGCTGAGGTCAGTCCTGCTGCACACTGAGGGTTCTGCTCACAGCTCCTGGGGCACAGTGTGACTGTGGTGCCACACACCGGGCGGGCAGCGGGGTGGCGGGAGCTGCCCGGTGTGCCCAGAGCCAGCCCAGCGGAGCAGCCTGAGAAGCTGCAGCACGTGGCAGCTGGGGTGAGCTCGTCCCTGCATGAGTGTGGTGGCCTGGTTCTCCAGTCCCAGGAGAGAGGTGAGCCAGGAGTGCTGCAGTTTCAGCTCTTACTGGTGGCCGTGCTGGTGTCATTGGCAGCTGGGATGTTTCCAGTGCCTAGAACACAAGCAGAGTGTAAGGGTGTGACCTGCAGTCTCCCGTGGCTGTGATGGGGGAAAACTCAGAGAAAGGAACACAGCATTCACTTAGGCTTCGAATGGGCTCCAGTTTGGACTTAGAGGGAAGGTCTGTGCCCACATTGTGTCTGCACCAGTGGAGCAGAACCATAATTAAAAGATGTCTGCTCAATAAGAAAGGGAAAATGTCCATAATAAATTGCCATGTCATGGCCTAGCTGGCTGCCACCTTGTGAGGTGACCCAAAGGTGACTGGCCACAACTGGCAGTGAAATATTTGGGAAAGGCAGAGTCTTCACCCATAGATTGCCCAGGGAGGTGGTGGAGGCCCCATCCCTGGAGACATTGCAGGGGGGGTTGAGGAGGCTCTGAGCACCCTGCTCTAGCTGAGATGGCCCTGCTCTCAGCTGGGGTTGGGCTGGAGGAGCTCTGCAGCTCCCTTCAACCCAGACGTTGCTGGGATTTCTCTAACAAACATCCCTGGGATGCAGTTTGGGGCTTCTGCTGTTTTCACAGTGTCACAGTGTCCTAGTGTGTGAAGGGTTGGAAGGGACCTCAAAGCATCGTCTGGTCCAAGCCCTGCCCGAGCAGGACTGCCTGGATCAGGTCACACAGGAAGAATGGGGACAATGAACATGGATCCAGACTCCCAAAACAGCTTTGATTGACCCTCTGCCTCTCGGAGGAGAGACACATCTTCATCTCAGCCATGTTCTAGCACACCAGGAGCGGAGACATCCAGCCCACACAGGGTGTCTGTGTCAGATGTGCTCTGGTCACCCGGCCTGGTGCACAGGATGTTTCCTCTTCAGACGTCTGCTTGGCCTGAATCCTGGGCAGGCTTGAACTTCTGCAGAAATAATTAATATCCCATCTCTGCCAAACTTGCACAAGTCGTTTAAACAAACTGGTTCTCACTGCCTCCCCCCAGAGTCCTGTCTCCACTTCTCATCCTGATACCTTATCGTGCTATGGACAGGATGTTTTACGCTGCTCTCTCTATGGTGACCGGACAAACATCCTTTCACTATCAAAAGCCCTTGGAGTGTTACTGTATTGCAGAGCCTTTGATCTGGCCTTGGATAATCACAGATAAAAATGGACTCCTCCCACCCAGCTCTCTGTCTGTCTGGTCCTGGTTTAATACAAGTCGAACGTTCACCACCCTCTGCCCCAAAACTTGTCAGTCACTGCAAAGCCAGGAGCAGGGTTCCTGTCCTGGGCACCAGAGAGACACTTTGGGTGCAGTGCCAACACAGTCTAACTGCTGTCACCAGGAACACCTAAGTGTGTCCAGAGTCAGTGTTTGTTCTTCACTGAAATGATTTATCAGGCACATTACACATCTCCTCCTGCCAGGAATTCCCAAATCTCCTGGCAGTTGCTCCTTATTGTTCTCATTCCTGGTGCTTGTTAAGGTGATTCCAAGTATTAGTAGGCACGATGGGTCTTGTCCTTCCCCTTCTGTTCTTTGAGATGAAATTTAAAAGCCTAAGAGTTTTGTAGGCTGTGCTTTTTCAACTGTGCTTTTGGGTTTGTTTTGTTTCTTTTAGGCTAACAAGTGGGCAGCAATGGGTTTGGGAAACCCCATCCCAGCCTAACCATGAAGTCCCAGTGCTGTGTACTGCTTTTTATTGTGTTTCTGTTACTGGATAAATGTTTTATCTTGGACAACAGTTGTCATGGCAAGATTATTCTGAATGATCTGCAATCCTGGATCTGCCAGCCCAGAGAGCAGGACCACCAGCTAGTCCACCCCCTGGGTTGTCCACCTTCAGCTGCTGTGAGATGGCACCAGTTTGCATTCTGTATATTTAATGGTGCCATTTAATTAGGGCGTGATGGGAGAAGTGGCTAATTAAAAGCTGCTTATCAGAAGCACAGGCACAGAAAATCTTCAAGAATGGAAATATAATAGAAATTCATAGTGGAAAGTTCTGTGATGAAATGTGTCCTGATGCTGAAGGTGAAGAGCTCACTGCCCATCCTTGCACAAACCCTGCAGCCACTGTTCATGGGCACCAGCCTCCCTGGGAAGAGCAGCTTTGCGTCCAGCTGGGGGTGCCCTGTCATGTTTCCCATGTTCCATTTATATCCCAGCTGCTGGAGCACAGTGTACACCAGGGGTTGGCAAAGAGGTGCACAACTGGGCAGTGACATCCAGATGTGCTGGATGAGCTCCTCTACCTGCCTAGCAGCCTGTGTAGGGCTGGGGCCACTCACCAGATGCCTTCCCTGAAGCAGGACCTTGGCTGTCAGTGCTGCTCCAGTGCTGCCCGGGGGGCAGGGGCCCTCTGGGGGGCTTTGGGGACTCGCCCAGGCTGGCCCACGCTTGGCTTCCTGCTGGGTGGCAAAACAGGGAGGCCTTCCTTGAGAACAGCTGTATGCATCCAGCTGTTCTTCACCAGAGGCTTCTGACTCCATCCCAAGGTAAAGAATCATAGAACAGTTTGGCTGGGAAAGGACCTTCCAAGGTGATCCAGTGCAACCCCCTGCAGGGAGCAGGGCCATCTGCACCCAGAGCAGGGTGCTCGGAGCCCCCCCACCCCCCCCGGGTTGGGTGCCAGGGAGGGGGCAGCCACCACCTCTCTGGGCAGCCTGGGACAGGCTCTGCCACCCTCAAGTGGCAAAAAAAAAAAGACATCTACACTTAATCTCCCTCGTTGAGGTTAAACCATCATCCCCTGTCCTGTCACAGCAGTCCCTGCTCAAATGTCTGTCCCCATCTTTCTTATAAACCCCTTGAAGCCCTGACAGGCCCCAGCAGGTCTCCCTGGAGCTTCTCTGCAGGCTGAACCCCCCCCAGCTCTCCCAGCATGGCCTCCCAGCAGAGGCTTCCAGCCTCAGATGATCACTTTTGTGGCAGAACATGATTTAATGACGCAGAAATCTATGTCTAGAATCTAGTATCAAATTCTCACATTTTCTTCTCCTCAAGCAGTGCTTGAAAGGCTGCAGCTCAGCCTCTTCCATCATTTCCTCTGTGCATGAATCTGAAATTCCTGTGAATTATTTTGGAATTATTTTCAACTGGAAAAGGCCGTGTCTGCAAACTTCTCTTTCCAGGGAATTTTAAATATATCTTTTAGGCCTTCTCTGTGGACAACTGGAAGGAGGTGGAAAAGTTTTACTGGCTGTTCCTCTCTCCTCTGTAATTTCCAGAATGATGTAGAGCAGTGGGATGCTTCTCATACTGATCTCAAAGGATCACCCACCAGTATTTTGCAATGTGGAGCAGAAGTTTATAGAAAAAATTTAGTGGTCAATTAGATCACCAATTTCTAAGAGACTTGGTGGAACCTTAAAGCCCCTTCAGTTTAATTGTACATTGTTTTATTTTTTAAAATAGAATTTGCCCTTGGTCTTTAGAATGATCTTCATCTCTAAGAATAATTTGCACGATAAGGAAAACTTGGAATCTTTCAAAGTGTGATAATAACCAGGAGACTGGTAGAACTGGCTTCCTGCAGCACCCATGGTGTAGAAGGTTCCCTTGCAAGGCTGCACCTATTCCCCCAAAACTCCAAGTGAACCAGCAAGTCAGAGAGGAGGGCCAGGCCTGGATGGATCTCAGGAGCCAGTTAGAGCAACATGCACCTGGATCTAAATTGCCCTGGACTGGTTTGGAGCCATGGGACACAAAGGGGACTTCTGACAGAGCAGTGAGCAGAGCTTCCTGTAACAGGGAATCTAATCTCTGATCTCATCTCAGCTTTCAATGCCTGTTTCCATATTTTTGAAGTAAATTACATTCTCCAGGTTTCCTTGTCTTTCTGCCTCCCCAGCAGGCTGCAGAGTAAACTGGCAGAGCTCAGATGAGCTGTTCTGCCTGTAAGATCAAAACATCACTTGTGATGGTTTGGTCAGCAGGACAGGGGCTTTCCCTGGAGACCTTGGTGGGAACGAGTCTACATTAAACAAAACCAGAACTGGGTCAGTGGTTTGGTGTGGTACTGAATACCCCATTATGAAATCAGAAAATCATTCAGGCTGGAAAAGCCCTTTGGGATCATCCAGTCCAACCATCAGCCCCACTCTACACAGTTCACCCCTAAACCATGTCCCTCCAAACCACATCCAAATGACCCTGAGACACCCTCAGGGCTGGGGACTCAACCCCCTCCCTGGGCAGCCTGTGACAGGCTCTTGAACCCATCCCCTCTGGGGCTGTCACTGATGCCCTGTGAGCAGAGCCCAGCACCAGCCTCTCTGCA
>JANHGL010024254.1:0-12573 GCA_024611195.1 Ceyx melanurus
CCCGGCGCCGCCCCGCGCCGCCCCGCGCCGGGCCGGGCGGAGCCGCGCTGAGCCCCGCCGGGCCGGGCCGGGAGCTGCAGCGGAGCGGCTCGGCCCACACCCCCGGCTCCCCGTCTCACCTCCCCCCCCACGGCCCCCGGCGGCGAGGCTGGGGGTCCGCGGCCACCCCGACCATGCCCCCCGGAGCCTGAGGCCCGCGGCCGCGGGGTACCCGCAGCATGCGGAGGATCCGGCGGCTGGTGCATCTGGTGCTGTTCTGCCCCCTCTCCAAGGGCCTGCAGGTACCGGGGGGTCGTGATGGGGGGGGGATGCTCAGTGATGGACAGAGCTGGGACAGGATGGTCCGAGTGGTACAGGGAGGGATGCTCCGGGCTGGGGGGTGCTCAGCGATGCCCGTCTCCGCATCCTGGCACCGGCCGTGGACAAAGGGATGATCCCGCCGCGGTGCCCCCGCCGGCCGGTACGAGAGGCTTGGGCGGGGGGGAAACCGGCACCAGAGGGTCCTGGACCGGCACGGGGGGGACCTGGGAACCGCAGGCGGTTGCATAACCCGCGCTTCGCGGTGCTGGGAGAGCCGCACCGGGCTGTGGAGCATCAGGACAGCGCATCCCTCGTCCGCCCGCATCGGGGAATAAGGAGCCGATGCAGCAGGGCCGGGGTGGCTCCTTCCCTCTTTCTTTTCTGGTTTTATTGGGGTTTTTTCTCCCCCCATTTCCAAACCGTGAGCTGCCGCGGGGCTGAGGACCCATCTCAGTGCCCCGGGGATCCGGTGGTGATGGGGCCAGGGGTGCTGTCCTGAGTGTTTCTCTGCAGCTATGGGATGAGACACCCCGAGGTGTCTCCTCCTGGACCAGCGAGGTTATCCCGCTGGAAGGGACAAGGGAGGGGCTCTCTGGTGGGCAGAGGTGGTGGCAGGAGGTGGGTGCAGAGCTGGGGGGAAGCCCTGGGCTCAGCAGGTGCAGGGAGGTCTGCACAGCTGAGGGGACTGTTGAGAGCACCAGGGGGATGCTGAGAGCTGGGTGGGTGCTGCAGCTCCACTCCAAGGGGAGATGGGCCTTTGGCTGCTGTCTTCTTCCAAGACAAAATGCCCGAGGAGTGATTTCGTGGGGGCCGTGGCAATGGGCAGGGGCTGGGAACTCTGCCTGTCAGGAAGGGTGAAGCTGGATGCAGAGTGACAGCCAGTGGGAGCCTGGGGTTGTCTCCACGGATACCTCATAGGAGGGGGGGGTAATCAACCATGCCAAGCCACCCCTGGGAGAACCCCAGCCCTGGCATGGTCCCCACCCCCAGAACCTACCTGGAAACAACTCCCCTGTGTTCCCAGAGCACTGCAGGGGAGCAGTGGGAGTGGAAGAGGATTTTGTGATGCTTCCTCCATTTTGCCTTTGAAGTCAGCTCTGGCCCAAAGTCACTTCCATGTCCCTCAGAGTCACCCTAAAACTCACACAAAAGAAGGGTAACACCCTTTGGCACAGGCTGCCAGGGAAGGCAGGGGGCAGGGAAACCCCTGTAGCCTGAGACTGAGCCCCCTCATGGACACCTGAGCAGCAGCCTTGAATCCAGAAGCCAAGGAATCTCTCAATACAATATATAACCCACCTCTGGTTCTTTCCAGCATTTAGAGGATGATGAAGCCAGTGCTCTCCATGCCATGCTCAGGTTGTAGTCCCAACCCCTCTCCTACCCTGGGAATGTGATGGATTTTAGGTCTGAATAAGCAAAAAAAGGACATTTTGGCCATTCCAGGGCTTTTCCATCTCGTGTTTCTAATGGGGAGTCCATGGAAAGGGCCCCTTTGCTGAAGGTGAGGAGCCTGGTGGGTCACAAATGCACCTCTGGGAGCTGCTGCACTGGGATCTCCTGGGTTGCAATGGTGTGTGTCCTACCTCGGGGACTCGAGTTGCTTTGTGGCTCCCTAGAGCAAGCAGCCACCCTTTGTCTTTGCCAAGTCCTCCTTGTGGTCGGGTTCTCTTTAACAGGAGTTAATTAGCGGTGCCATCACTCAATGGGAAAACCAGGCAAGGGGCAAACCAGGCATTGTGGCCTCTTTGCCATTCCCAATTAACATGCAGAATACCATGACCTCCAGGCAGACCTGCCCGGGATCTCCCTCACCTGCCAATTCCTGCAAATCCTGTTGGTTAGGGCTGGGGTGAGTGGGAGGGCAGGAGGCTCCACTGCCTCTAGTTCCTGCAGTGGGGCAGAGCCCTTGAAGGGCTCAGTCAAGGGGCCAGGGAGGAGGCATTTTAGAGTTGGGAGCATTTTTTTTGGCTACAAGACTCAAATAAGGATCCCTGAGAGGTTGTGACAGTGCTGTACCTGCTCAGATCCAGCCCTATCCCAGCAGCAGGTCATGGTACCACTGCCTGGTGCAGCACAAGGAGAGAGGAGGGTTTGGGAGGTGCCCACTGGCCAAGGGCTTTCTTGGCCTGTCATAAAGCAAGAATTAGCTATAGGAACCAGAGGGAATGTTTGATGCAGGGGTTAATTCCATGCCCTTAGGAATTGCTGGGGATCTGTGCCATGGGTTCAGGTAAACAACCTACATTGCAGACAAGGGTCAGAGGGGAAGAGATTAAGCCAAGAAAGTCTCCCCCAGGTGCTTCCAGGTTGTTACTCTCCCGCTTCCACATGGGAGCTGGGGGTGGAAACCTCCCTTGCCTGTGAGGCTTTGCAAGGGGGAATCTGCTGAGAAGGGTCTCCCCGAGCAGCAGCCCTGAGGGTGAGCCCTGGGTTGGCAAGGAGAGCACTGGCAGATCAGGCACATGCAGCCACAGCTCCTGGGCATGGGGCTGGGCAGCATCCAGCTCCTCGCAGCCCAGCACTGTAATCTCCCTGCTTTTAGGGAATTTTAAGTGACCTACTTGCAGCAGGGGTTGCATAATAGGCTGGTGGATGTATAGAAAAAAGGCTGAAGGTCTCACCAACGCTCAGGTTGGTTTGTACAGAAGGTGCCCTTGCCCAGCAGTCGCTGCCCCAGGCAGAGCCCTGACCCCTCACTGGTGTTTTCTTTTCCTTCCAGAGTCGCCTCCCGGGCATCAAGGTGAAATACCTGCTGGTGGTGTGGCTGGGCATCTTCGTGGGCAGCTGGGTGGCATACATGCACTACTCCTCCTACTCTGAGCTCTGCCGCGGCCACGTCTGCCGGATGATAATTGTGAGTGGTGGGAGGCAGCCCCAGTGGCCACACTGGTCCCAGTTTGGAGCACTGGGCTGAGTTGGGCAGTGGGAGCCCCGTCTCCAGGCCCTCAAGCCCTGTGTGGTGCTTTGCAGCCAGGTGGGCAGTGCTGGGGCAGCATCCTGCACAAATGCTGGGCCGAGGAGCCCTCCTGGCACCTGCTTCCAGTGGCATCACATGGTGCTGGGAGTGGGAAAGGTGACCTTACCCTGGCAGGGTGACACTGAAACAGTTTAATGAGATGGCAGAGCCGGGGTGGGCAGATTCACGTCCGTGGAGATGAAGTTGCAATGTCAGAGCAGAACCTGCAGGCAGGGAGAGCATCGTGCCAGCCCCATCAAACCCCTGCAGAACCCAGGAAGAAAAGGGGAGCAGCCAGTCCATGGGTGCCTCTCTGTGAGTGCTGGCGTGCCCTTGAGAAGGCACCAGCCTGCCCAAAGAGCAGCCCTCTCAGGGAGCTTGGCTTGGTATATTGTGCCCCTGCCTGGGGTCTGCAGTGGGGTGCAGATTTCCTCCCAACAGCACCCCCAGGGCTGGCAGACGAGTGAGACCCGACTCCCCCCTAATTTACTGTGTGTGCCCCATGGCCAGGGGGCGGGTCACCCACCCAGCCCGGGTGAGGAGGGGGATGCCCAGCAGCTCTGGCTGGAACCACCTCGTTCATCAGTCCCCCAGCAGAGCGGGGAGGCAGGAATTGCCATAACACCAGCAACGATCGTTTAATTTGATTTCCAACGTGACTCTGACCACGGGGGCTTGGGCACTAATTCCAGCTCGGAGTCTAAGACGCCGTGTCCAGCCGTGTCCCCTGTGAGCAGCAATGAGGGTTAATTCCCATCCACGTCGGGCTAAAGCAAAGAGGGGAAAGATGCAGTGAATTTCTGCAGCTCCTGCTTTCCAGCCCTGAGGCTGTTATGTTCTCACTGAGAAGATGCAGAGCTGCAGCCTCTCCTGCCCAGGGATGCCTCCAGCTCCTGACCCAGCTGCCTGGCTTGCAGATCAGACCACTGTCTGTCCCTGTCCCCACCAGTGCCTGGACTGGGGCCAGCTCATTTCACAGTAGGGGCTGCTGCTCTGCTGAGACATCCTTATCCTCACCCAACTCCATGCTGCCATCTCCTCCAGCTCTGGCAGCTCTCCTATTCCCGTGGTCTTGGAGCAGGAGCACCCAGGAGTTACCCAGGTCTCAACCCTCCCCATCCTGCTGCAGGAACAGGGGGTGAGGGGTTTGGGCTGGAGAGGTGATGGGCACAGGGCTGGGGTCAGCACGGGAGGGTGGTGGGACTCGTGTGTCCCCAGATCATGTGCTTGGGGTGTCTCAGATCACAAGCTGTGGCAGTGAGCCCTGGCTTTGCTGGACTTCTTCACATGAACGGGGAGCTGCCTGTGCTGAGCTCCTCTCTCTGCCTTCCCCTCCCCAGTGTGACCAGTACAAGAAAGGAATCATTTCTGGCTCCACGTGCAAAGACCTGTGTGAGGAGCGCAGTCTCCTCTTCCAGCACTGCCTCTCCTCCTCTCCCACCCAGCAGGTAGGTCTCTGCCCCTCTGGGGAAACCACCACATGGTGCAAGCATCAAACCCAGGAGATGTTCTCCACCCACCCACCTGCATGTCTGCTCCTCACCTCGGCCTTGTTCCCAAACCAGAAAGCAGTTCCCTGCACTGGCTGTTGGTTTTCCTCTCTTGGCCGTGTGCTGTCTCCCCTGCTGTAGGTTTACAGTGGGCTCTGGAGGGAGACAGAGGTGATCATCAAATGTGGCATCGAAGAAGCCCTGAAGGCAGACAGCCACCCAGACTCAGTGCCCAGGAGGGACGTGGTCCTCTTTGACAAACCGACACGAGGGACGTCCATGGATGAGTTCAAAGAAATGCTCCTCAACTTCCTGAAGGTCAGTGTGGAGAATCCCACAGGGCCTGCGTTGCCTCTTGGGATTCAGAAAGGCTAAGCTTGTTCACATTTGGGTCTAGAGCAGCCCCAAGACTGGTGAAGTTCTGCTGGAGCTGAATCTGTCCAGGACCAGATTTGCTCAAGCACAGGGGCTGTTCTCTTCCTAGCTCAGTTCTTTGCTTTAACCTAGAGAAGACTCTGGGGAGACCTTCTTGGGGCCTTTTAGTATTTCAAGGGGCCTGTCGGGGGGATGGGGATGGGCTTTTTAGCAGGGCCTGTTGTGACAGGACAAGTAGTGATGGTTTAAACTAAAGAAGGGAGATTTAGACTGGAGAGAAGGGAGATGCTCATCCCTGGCACCATTCCAGGTGAAGTTGGCCGGGGCTCTGAGCAACCTCCTCTAGTTGCAGATGTCCCTCAGTGCAGGGGGATTGGACCAGATGACCTTTAAATGTCCCTTCCCACCCAAACCATTTCTATGTTTCTATGCTTCTACAATTCCCCAGTTCAGTTTTGTGATACGAAGCCTGACCCCAGAGAGCTGCAAGGGTCTGATGCCACTTCTTGTTCCCTTTGCAGTCCAACCTGGGAGATCAGCCCTCTCTTGCAGCCCTGGTGAGCCGGATCATCGCCATGGCCGATGTGAACCGGGATGGGAAAGTGTCTCTAGCAGAGGCCAAATCCATCTGGGCGCTGCTTCAGCTCAACGAGTTTCTCCTCATGCTCTCCTTGCACGAGAAAGAACACACCTCCAAGCTGCTGGGGCACTGTGGGGACCTCTACGTGACTGAGAAGATCCCTCACACCTCCCTCTACGGGGTGGATGTCCCCCCTTTCCTCCAGTCTCTGCTGCCTTCGGTGGTCCACCAACTCATCCACCAGTGGTTTGCTCCAGCCTGGCCCCGGCGGGCCAAGATCACCATCGGTCTGCTGGAATTCCTGGAGGAGATTTTCCACGGCACCTATGGGAACTTTTACATCTGTGAGACCAGCCTGAAGAACGTGGGTTACAACGACAAGTACGACTTCAAAATGGTCAAGCTGAGGAAGGTGGCGACGGAGATGAGGATCAGAGGGTTCCTGAAGGGCCGGCACTGTGAACAGAACCTGGACTGCACCTACGGGCAGGACTGCACGGCCACGTGTGACAAGCTCCTGAAGCAGTGCAAAAGCGACGTGGTGCAGCCCAACCTGGCGAAGGTCTGCGGGTTGCTGCAGGACTATCTGCTGTCCGGGGCGCCGCTGGAGCTGAAGGAAGAGCTGCAGAAACAGCTCCGAACTTGCATGACCCTCAGTGGCCTGGCCAGCCAGATGGAAGTGCATCACTCCCTCGTGCTGAACAACCTCAAGACCTTGCTCTGGAAGAAGATTTCAAACACCAAATATTCCTAACTTGGGGGGGGGGGAAGCACTGGAGTGCAGAATCCGCAACCTCGGAGTCTAATCCAAGGGGTTGAAGGCTTGGTTCTCCATCCTCTCCGCCAAGGGAAAAATACCCCCTGCCCAGGGAGTTCAGCCCCTTCTCCTTCATGGCAATCCAAGCATCACAACGTCCACCTCCCAGCGGGATGATGGATACAGTCGGCGAGACGGGCTCGGAGCTGGGACAGCGGGAGCTGGGTGGGAAGAAGGTGACTCTGGGAGCAGGGCCCAGCCGTGGAGCTGTTTCTTGGTGAGCAGGGAAGCAGCTCAGAAAGCTGAGAGGGAGTCTTTCCCACTGTGCTTGTCACGTCTCCTTTGGGTGAAGGTCTGTGGTGTAAATAAATCAGCTTTTACGTGAGTCAGCCGGATGGTGACAGCGGCCTTTACAGCATCCGCTGGCTTGTGAGCTGGAAAGGAAGAAAAAAGGAGATTTCCCCGTTCAGAAGTCTCTGGCTAAGTGTGTGAGTCACCCACCAGCTGCAGTTTGGGAAGCAGATAAGCTGTTTTTTCCACAGCAAAGCCTGGTGATTCCAGTCCTTTGTGAAGTGCCTGACCTCAGAACCATGCACTGGCCTGTGCGAGGCTCCCGCCCGCGGTGCTCTGAGGTTGGCAGCACAGGCCATTCCTGCTCTCCTGTCAGCTTTGGGTCAAGAATGGCTTAAAGGGCTTAAACATGTGTGTTTCTGGCTGGTTACATGTGTTCTGTGTGTTGCTGTCCTGGGATAAGACAACCTCTTGGTTTAATTCTCCTAAAACAAGCCGGGCTTGCGCTGCGGAGAAATTAACACCAGAATAACCCAAGTGCTTCTCTCAGCATTAGAATGAATTTCCAGGCACATTTGGCCGTGTAAATATTCCCCAGCCTCTCACTGCAGCCTGTTCCCTTTAAATTATGATGGCAACCACTTAAGCTCCGGGGTAGAGTGCCCGTGAAGTGCCCCCGAGCTCACGCTGTTCCCAGCACAGCCCTGTTCCTGCTGACGGGCCGTATGCTGCTGCTGCTGCTGCTGCTCCTGCCAACAGCTTCTTAGTGCAGCCTGGATCCGAGGTGGGAGGGGTGGGGAAATCCATCTGACGGTGTCTAGAGCCTGGGAAGGGAATTGGGAGCACCGTGGCTGTGGATTTACGAGCCCTGCGGAGGGCAGAGAACAGCATCCCCCGTGAGTTCTGTGGGATCAGCATCACCTCTCCCTGTGATTTATGGAGCTGCTTCAGTGGCAGCAGAGCTCTCAGTGGAGCAGGGAAGCTGGTGGCTCTTCCCAAAGTGGCTCTGTGACACGATTCAGCTGTGCCAAGGGTTGAGGTGGCTGTGCCTGGAAAGTTCCTCAGCCCCTCAGTCACCAACAGCACAGCCCCACCTCCAGGCACAGCACTGGTGGCTGCTGGCTCCTGTTTGGGTTGAATTCCAGGGCTGGGATTATTAGGTAAGGAGGCTCCAAGCAGCCACCCCAGCAACTCAGCTATTGTCCTGCATCCCCATGGCAACCAGCTCCACTGACAACTTCATTTTCTCCACCATTAGTAAAAGGAGCCTCACAACCATGTCAAATCCTCTCCGTAGTTTTGTGGGAAAAACACTTTTCACCCTCCCCTCTGAAACCAAGCAGTAAATGTTGTCCAGAGGCAGAATTCCCACTGCCCCTCCATCCCCCCAAAGCACCATTAGCTAGAGCAGCAGGTAGGCACTTGGAAAAGGGACAGGGAAACCACCTTGTTCCTGGATTATTCACATCAATACCAGAATCCTGAAGTATTTCTGAGCAGCTGAAGCAGAGCCAGCCCCTGTACTTTCCACCAAGCCAGCTTCATTCCAATAAAGGCACTTCTGACCACAACTGTCCCATTCCCATCATTCATCTGCACACCCAAGAGCAGGGGCCACTCCCAGGAATCACCTCAAGAGTGCAGAGTTTTGTTCAACACAAGTGTTTTCAGACACGTGCTTGTAATTTACAAACCTCACTGCAAGATGGAGGAGAGGGCTGAAGGCAAAGCTGGTTCCAGCAATGCCTTCTCCATGTGCTGGGAAAAGGAAGATGCAGACCTCCAAAGGTGTGACAGCCTCATCTCAGCAGCTGCTGCAGCAGAGCAGCTCTGTGCTGGAGGGAAGCAGCAAGACTTGCACCTTTCTGTGTTTAAAATAACCCCACCCCACTTCTCAGAGCTACAAATACCAGTTTGAAACCCAAGAAGGCTGTAGAAAGCATTTCTGAGGTGCTACGAACACTTGCAATCATTTAGACAGTGTAGGTGGCATTTTTATTTAGATCCCTCTTAAGCATGTAGAGAAAACAGGGGTTGAACCCTTCAGAACATGGCTGTGCCAACAGGGCAGGAGCAGAGATGGCAGAAGGGGCAAGGTGAGAGCTCTGAGGGCTGCTCCACAGCTGCAGCACAAAGGACACGTGGGGCAGAACAACTCAGGTGATTCCAATGGATGTTTCCAGCACAGGGTTGCAGGAAACATTCTGAAGAGCTCAGGGCTGGTGTCATGAACCTGCTCAGCTGAGGTTTGGGAAATCAGGACTAAACTCTCACAGGGGTTTGCTAGAAATTCCAAACCAAGGCATGGTCTGCAAATAAAAAGCAGCCCAGGATGTTTGGAGCTTCAAAGACATCCAGCCAGAGTGGCAGGAATGAGCTCCTGAGTCTCCCTTCCCCACTGGCCACTGTGGTGCAGGATCTACCACTAGTCAGGAAAGTGGAAATTGCTTTTAATTTTCAGAGGCAACTGAAGAATTACATCAAAGTTTGGCCTGGGACTCTCCAAAGATCTTTCACATCCCAGAGGAAATTAAAAAAAAAGCTTCATAAAATGAAATTTTAGGGAATTAGCTGGGCTGTTGTTCACAGGGAAACTTCAGAACTGCAGGAGCACCTGAACTGACCCTGGCTGGATTCATGGCAGTCATGGGGATGTGAAGGGGTCAGGACCTAAAGCAGTGACAGAGGCATAAACTGGACAAACTCAGGAAAAACTGGGCTCATTCCAGGACACCAACCAGTTCTGAATGTTGAAGGGCTAAGTTAATGCACAAAGAGATGTTGAATTTCTCCGAGAGCCACTTGAACACAAAATATTCCACTTTCCCTACAGCTGAGCTAGGTATTTCTGACAGTAAAGCAACACTCACAGCCTGGGGTTGCTGCTCAGCCCTGGGAAAATGGGATCAGCAAGAGCTGCTGGGGAGATTTTAATAGCTCTCCTCAGAGCCAAGTTCTAGAAAGCTCCTCAGGCACTTGCTACCTTTATGGGACCCCTGATGTGAGTAAAGGCTGATGAAAAAACCTCCAACGTAGATTTCAGGGTTAAAAGAAATGAGGGAATTTAAATGGAAGATCCACATCTCACCCCCTGCCTCTCTGCAGAGCCACATCCCCCCACCCTCATTAGCATTCTCCCCCAAAGCCGCCGCTGGGAGGCACTGGCTTTTCCCAATTAAACGGCTCATTTTGCAGCCAGCAGCTCCCCTCTCGCTTAATGGCACCTTTGGCCCCCATAATGCCCATTTAATGAGGCATTTCCCACCATTTAGCACTGCCAGGTTTTGTCTGCAAAGCCTCCCAACGCCAGTATGTGCAGCCAGAGCTGGTTGCAGAGGCAGAGGGTGACACAGGAGCTATGGGATACACTGCCTTCTGTGCTCTCTAGCAGCTCACTGCCTTAGAGACCAAGCCCCTCCACCATCAGGCTAGCACAGACACACAGCAGAAACCATCCCAAAATAGCTCTGCACACAAGTGTTTTGCTCTGACCAGCAGCTGCCCTTTGAAGGAGGAGCTTTGGGAGCTGAAAGGCCACTGGAGGCAGTGAGATTTGGGAAGTTCCTCAGAAGAGAATTAAGGTTGTTTACTAAAACTACTACCCTAGCAACCCAGAGGGTGCCACCTGAAGCAGAGGTTTGGCAGCCAAAGATGGAAAACACTGAATTTCAAGTTCTTTCTGCAAGGATACACTAGGACCATTTGGTATTTTTAGTAGTTTTATTTTTATTGTCCACATCCCCTAAGTCTGCAGCACAAGGTACCCAACCCAAGCACTTCTCTACCCAGACACTGATGGCAACAGCTGAGGCTGCTTCCAAGCAGTGCCACAACACCCACCTTCAGCAGCTGGAGCCAGTTCCAGAACTCGGTCCTGCTCTCAGAGAGCTGCAAGAGAGGAAAAAAACATCTTCAGCTTGGGTTTTTGGGGGGGAGGAAGAAGTGTTGAGGTGTGTGTTTGGTTTGTTCCCCCCACAAAACCAAGCACACAAGACAGCAGTTGTGAGAATGACTGAAGGACAGGGTTAACTTCTGACCATAGCTGTCCACCCACCATGATTTAAGATTAGTATTAAAAGGAAAACAACAAAATCGAACCAAACAGGAAAAACAAGAAGCAATTGTCAGGTTGCTCATCATTCCTGAGTGCTCACTGCTTTCAGAGCACCAGCAAAGACAAAGCCTTTTCCTCTCTGCCACCTAATGACACAAACATGGCACGACAGCCAGGTCTGCAACACGTGTGGGGCAAGGAGCTGCTCTGAGGGACCTGCCTCCAGTGCTGCTCACCTCAGGGCTGTGGGAAGACCTCCTGGATCTGCTATCTCAGGGTTTTCACTGAAAAAGAAATGGAAAATTAAATACTGCGTTTATTTTATGCATTTAGAGACACTACAGAGCCTGGTTATAGTCACTTTTATTTCACTGGGAAGTTTTGAGGGTTGGGGCTGCCAGCACATGGCTCCCAGGAGGTGCTCAGTGCCATCACCAAGGCTTTAGAGGTCACCTCACTGTGCTGCAATCCCACCCATGCATCAAGAGGATCCTGATTTCCAGGTTTAAATAATCAGAAAGCCACAGGCAGCCTTTCTGCTGCAGGTCAAACAAGACACAGCTCTGTTCTACCACACACAGATCTGTGTTTAAGGCAATTAAAACCAAACCCAAACCAACCAGAGAAGGTTAAGTCGCCCAAGTGTGCTGTTAGCAGCCTGTTTATTGATGATGTCAGGCTATCAATCACTCCGAGTGCTCACAGAGCCCAGAGCAAACGAGCGTAGAACAGCCTGTCTCTCTCTGCCACCTAATGACACAAAGATGCCACAGCAGCCACCTTTGCAACGCCTGTGGCAGCTTAAAAAGCACGGAAAGAAACCACAACGGAACACACAGGCAGAAAAATGCGATGGTTACGGGTGTTTGCAAGAACAAGAGCTTATCAGAAAGCAACACTGCAAAGGTATTTGCTGCCCGTGCACACAGAGTGTTACCAGCACACCCAGCACTTACTTGGAGAGTCTGGGTGCCCCGCATTCTTATCCTCGATTTTTCAAGATTCGCAAGTTTTTTTCACTTCATTTTTTTTTGTCAGGCTGAAAACAAACGAATAAAAAGGGATAAGAATGCAGTTAGTAACAAACAGGCATTTAGCTGATTGCATTAAAACCTTCGTGAAACGCACTCCACAGAAAACCAAATCAAAATGTAAGGGAAAAAAAGGGAATTTACTGAATAGCTTCGTTTTAGTCACTCAAATAATTCTCAAAATACAAAGAGGTGGCATCCCGCAATTTTCTCTCCTCCTTCACAGAAAGCACGTCCTTTTGCCTTATTTATCTTAACCTAGTAGTTTACTACATTAACAATTGATAACATACCAGATCCACACCGAACACAGCAGCGCCTGGAGCCACGGAGGAGGCCCGGGGCAGCTGCGGGTCCGGCCACGTGGCCAAGCCAGGCTCGGTTTGTCCCACCCGAAGCCCAGAAAGCCGTGGAAGGGACTTAGGCGGGACATGGAACTAAAGCCTCATTGCCCGGGGGGGTCACCCGCAGCTCACCGGCCCAGCGGGACACAGCGACCACCCGGACCCTTCACTCACACCTTCCTCCCCACGCACAGGGGAGGGGTCTGACGCTCCGCAGGGTGTCCCTTGGCTGTAGCCATGGTCCCCAGGCCTCAGCTTGCCCTTCTCCAGCGATGGGCTACGAGAGGAGCCGCGGAACCGGCCGCCGCGGCCCAAGCGCCGCCATCAGCGCCCGGCCCAAGCGGCCTCCCCGCAACGCGGCGCGGGGAAGGGGCACCCGAGCAGCGCAAATC
>JANHGL010024255.1:0-36044 GCA_024611195.1 Ceyx melanurus
CAGGGCTGGGGCAGCCACCACCTCTCTGGGCAGCCTGGACCAGGCTCTGCCACCCTCAGCACCAACAATTTCTCCTGTTCTCCAGTCTCAATCTCCCTCTTGGAGTTCAAACCATCCCCTCTTGTCCTGTCCCAACAGCCCCTGCTCAAAACTCTGTCCCCATCTTTCTGACAGGCCCTTGAAGTCCTGCAAGGCACCAGAAGGTCTCCCCAGATGGAGCCTTCTCCTCTCCAGGCTGAACCCCTAGCCCTCCCAGCATGACTGGGGCTCCCCTGGCCCTGCTCCAGCAGCTCCCTGGCTCTGCTGAGGGCTCCAGAGCTGCACCCAGCCCTGCAGGGGGGTCCCAGAGACTCCTCCTGCAGACAGGGACCATGCCAAGCACTAGCTCCACTGAATTCCACCTGTCCCTGTAGCACCATCCCATCACAGCCAAGCCCAAGCTCCTGCTCCAAAGGGCTTCTCCAGCTTTCCCCAAAAAACCACAGTGCCTGCAGAAGGCACTTCAGCAGAAGCCCAGAGTGGCTTTCCAGAGGTGTACATCACCACAGACCTCCGTGGACCACAGAGGGATAATAAGGAGTGTTTGAGCACCCTGTCCCTGGCAGCAGGGCCGGAATGAGATGAGCTTTAAGGTCTCTTCCAACCCCAACCACTCCGTGGTTCTCTGGAAAGGGAGAAAGTGAGTCCACTTTGATGAAGGGAGCACAGTGCAGCAGTTCCTGAGGAGGAGGGAGAAAAGCCTGGCTGGAGATGCTACCGACTGATGATTCCCTACTCACTATGTTACTCCCCTAATCATTTTGGTGCTAATTACTATGGGCTGTGGTCCAGACCGAGTTGCTGGGCACAGAGGAGGCAATGTCTGCATCCCGTGGCACGGAGAGGAAGGCAGGCACATCACTGCCTGGGCCTGTGGGCAGGCACCAGTGCCTGGGTTGGAAGCAGCACTGTGGATGTCAGACCTCTGTCCATCATTAGGAGAAGATAACATGTCAGCACGGGCTCTGGGTGCCCTCATTAGGCTGGAAGCCAACCTGAAACGGGGCCAGGAAGCTGGAGGATTCTAGATAGCACTGATGCTGTGGGGATTTAACTCCTCAGCCACCCTCCACCTCCAGCAGTGTCAGTGGCACTCTGACCCCCAAGCCACAGGTCTGTTCTGCAGCTCCAGCCCCCTCTGAGATCCCTGAGGTGCAGTGGGGCAGAGCTGTGCTGGAGGGGCTGATTCCAACCCACTCCCACCCACAGAAGGTGTGACAGCCCCGGGAGATGCTGGTGCTGAGTGAGGGCACCCAGGGGACTTCCCAGGTGCCCAAGTGCAAGGAAGATCTCTCAGCTCCTACCAAACCTCAGCAAAGAGTCAGAGTCCCCTCCCTGTCCTCATGCTCTGCAGGCTGCTCAGCAGCTGGTCAGATGTGCTGGGGACACCAGAGGTGAACCAGAGGGTGGTCTCCTTTAGACAACTCATTTCTTTGGTGCTTTCAGCCCTAGTGGGTGCTCAGCAGGGGGGGGAAAGGCAGCAGACAACATCCCATCATCCCTGCCTTCCTCTAACACACAGCTTCCAATGTCTTTTCTACAGCTCTACATTCCCTACAAGTACCATTCAATTCCCACTCTTTTTTTGCTTCTTCCACAGCTTCTGTCCAGCTCCTCAGAGTCCCAGTTAGGGTCTGTCTGCTCCAAACCTGTGGTGTAGAAGCTCTTGTGCAGATGCCAGGAGCTGGCACAGGTTGGAGGTGTGGAGAGGGTGGCTTTGAGCAGCCCTTTAGCAAGCAGAGAATCTGCAAAGAATATTTTCAGGCTCCAAACACCTTATCTCTTGCATGAAAAATGTAGGATCTTCTCCTCCCTGAGTTACACTGGGGGAGCAGTCCAAATAACTCTGTGGGTACTGGGAAGCTTGTTCATACACTGGGTGTGCAGTCATTTCTGTGATTTACTACTGGAAAACTAATTAGATTCAAGACTAAAAATTAGCTCCTGCCTGATCTCTTTGAAACCAAAGCAACTTTGGTTGGTTGGTTGGTTTTTGCTTCATTTTGCAACCTCTTCTATGAACAGAACACCCCAGGACGGGCACTCTACCTTCCCAGGGCACACGTTTGAGCTAAGTCCAGAGCTCCAGCAGCTCAGCCCCCTGCTTTGCTGGTGGGGATGCTCAGCACAGGAGGCTGGGAGGGCTGGGGGCTCCCTGCTGCACGAGGCAGAGGCAGAGGCATGGAGGGAATGGCTCTGCCTTCCTCTGAGGCAGCCAGTGCTGGAAAGTTGGGGATTGGAGAGATGACAGGATGGGCCCGTGGCTCAGCCCTAGTAAACCAAAAATGTGGCTCTTAATTGGTGTTATTCCTAAACATTTGCTTTACTGTGGGAAAATGTTATAAAAAGCAGGGGAGGCTTTTTTCAAGATTGTGATATATGAGCCTCCTGCCTGAAGCTGCCACATTCAAAACCAACTGGAAATCTCTTTACACTAATTCATCCATTTAAGGCTAGGCAAAAAATGTCAAGTATTTCTGAATACTCCCTGCACTTCCCAAAAAAAAAAGGCATCTTACCCAAAAGAGCACCAAGAAATCAAACTGCTGGTGTTGAAGGGTCCTCTTCTTAAAACTTAGAATATTAAAATTAAAAATCATTATCTGCACACATTTCTCCCTCAGTCTGCAAACCCCTCTCAGTGCAAGTAAGAGCAGTGAGGCACCTCTGAGTTGTCTCTGTCCTTTCAGATGTTCTCTGTGGTTATGATGAAGTTTTTGTGCAAAGCAATGGTTTGCTCTGCCTGTTGTGAGCTGGGCTGAACGTGTCATATTTGTGCCACTAGTGGCTTCGTGCTCGAGGGAGAAAGTTTTCCAACCACAACAGAGGTTTCTGAGGCTCCAGTGGCACTGATCTGTGCATTTCAGAAATTTGCTTTCTGAATTTGCTTTAGGAGGGGTGAAGGAGGGTGAAAATCTGCCCTGTGCTGTGTGGTGTTCAGGGATGAACCTGGTTTGCTTCCAAAGATGTTTGCAAAGCACATGCAGCAGGGTCACTTGGGCACCAGCAGAGAAGCAGATGACAAAGGAGCTGCTAACAGTTTGCATTGCAAAATGGGTTCCAGGGCAGCAGCAGCAACCTGTGTTTGTTAGAAGTGCACAGAAACTTCCAGGAGCAGCATCTGACTTCCAGAGGCAGTGTGAGGAGGACACTGAGGCTGAGCCCTGTGGAACTTCACAGGCTCAGCTGGAGACTTCCCCTGCTCAGCCTTGCTCCACCTTTCCTTTCCATTTGCACTGAACCAGCCTGATGTCACTGGAATGGGAATTACAAGTGGAAGTCATTAAAAGATGTTTGGAATATTTAAACGACAATTAGGCACAAAATAGATCTGTCCCTAGGGTTTGCCTTCAGAAGGCAGCTCAGATGACTGACAGGACACGGAGCTGATCAGGACATTCCTGCTCCTTCAGCCCTCACCTTTTGGGCAGAGCATCTCTCTGAACTCAGACACAGGGAGCTGGCTGCCTCAAGATGCTGGTGTCAGAGGTGTGCAGCAGGGAATCCAGCTCCTCACCACGTCAGGCACCTTAGGTTTCCTCTTTAAGGCCACAGAGAACATAGCAGAAGCTGCCAAAATCAGCCAGCCACAGTTGTTATCTGGACATGGCATTGCAGAGAGGCACATGCTTGAAGCTTGCCCCAGGGAGCAGAACTTCAGCAGCAGAGAGCCTGCAGTCTCCAGAAGCAAGGCCAGGCTAGAACAGACCGTGTGAAGCAAGTGATTCTGTGAGAGGTGCCACCCCAGGGGCAGCCCATGGGCAGCTCCTGCAGGGGGAAGAGGCAGGGAGGGCAGGGACCCTGAGCTGATGGCTACCCACTCATTTGGTGCAGACCCCTCACTGCCAGTGCAGGACACACTCAGCCCCAGCTCACCTGGAACTGGAACTGCCACAGACCCAGAACCAATCTCGTGGCCACTTCTCCAAGCTGAGCACATCTCTGCATTCAGCAGTAACCAGAACACACAACAGGGAAGAATCTCTTGGATCAAGCCCAGTGGCCACTGCAGGGAGCTGAGCCTGGTGCTTTGCTCTGCTCTAAGCTGTGAATTCACACCCCACAGGCAGCTGAGCTGCTGCCCCAAGCAGATGTTGCTGCAGCAGGCTGTTAGCAGCAGTGTGGCTCAGCCATGCACTCTGATGGACAGGGAGGAAGCCTGGAGCCTGCTTTTGAGGCAGCCAAATATCCTCATCTCCAAGTCCTTGGATTAGCCTGTCTTTACAGCACATACTTGTTGTCCTCACTACATCCTACATACCCTGTCCTGCTCCCCCCTCCCTTTCCTGGATGTCTCCTAAACTCCCCTCAGGGCTCAGGATTCCTTGAATTTTTACATTAGCAAAAGCCAAGAGGAATTTCTCAGCCTTCCCATAACAGGAATCTGCAGAGTCTCTCTTCCCTGCACCAAAATGAATTTTGCTTTTAAAATTGTGCCCGGTGCAGAGATTTTGGAGAAGCCAAAGTGAGCAGCAGCTTGGTCTCTTGCTTGCTGCAGCCAGATGCACCCAGTCTGCCTGCTCTAGTGCATTGATAAGCAGCAATTTTTGCCAGGCTTGCCCCCCATAGCTAGAAATGCAGGAGTTGCAGCTGCTGGGGGGTGGTGTGACCAGTGTGCAGGGTTTTGTTGGGGCTCTGAGCAGTAAAGCTTGTAGCATTGAAGGAAAGAACCTCACCTAACCCTTCCAATGGTGACAGGCTGAACAAGCCAGTTTTCCTCTGAGCCCTGGCAGGGAATGGCAAAAGCATATGGTCCCCAAGACTGCAAAATTCAGCCAAGAACTACACTCAGGCCCTGAATGTAAAGGAAATATAGGGACTGGCCTTCTATTTTCAGATGACTAGCCTTTGTCTTCTGTGTTTCCACATAGGTTTCCTTAGATCTTCCTGTGTTTTTCTGAACTGTGGGAACGTGATTGCCAAGGAAGCAGAGAGGGGAGTTTTCAGCCCTGCTGGGATTGTTCTTGATTTGAGGGTCAAGGAAGCTTGACCTAGTCATTACCTGTTCCATTTTTTACAGAAAATCACCATGAATCTAAACCACCTCAGCCAAAAGCCTCTCTTCCTTAGAGCCCGTGGCTCACAAGTTGCACACCTTGAATTTTTCCCTTGCAGACAACCCGAGGTCACCCTGCAGGAAAAGCACCAACCACCATGGGGCTACTTTGCCCATTCCTCTCTAGCCCTGAGGAAAAGGGGATTGCTCCAGGGCTGCTGCACACAATCACACTGGGGCAGCTGTTCTGGAAGGTGGCCATCCTGTTTGCCATTAGCTCAGAGCTCGTTAACTGAAATCAGGGCTGGGTACAGTCACTGAGGAGTTCAAGCCCTTTCTCCCTGTCCCCAGGAGCCTGCAGTGGGTGATGGGGGTGTGGGGCCTCCCAGAACCCCACTTCTCATCCTCAATTCCCTCCCAGCTCCTGAGAAGGGCTCACTTTGGCCTCTGATCATCCCTGACAGCTGATTCCCAGCCTGGGCTTCCCTGGGTTTGGGGTGGTGTTGCACAGGGGTTGGTGTTTCAGCCCTCAGAGTGCAGATGCTTAGAGCAGGCTGTCCTCCAGCAGTTAGAAAAGGCATTTTTCCTTCTGCTTCTTCACTTGTCCTTCCAGCTGCCTGAAGGCAGGTCCCTGAGGGGCCATAACGTGCCCACACAGTAGTGTTTGGAAGCCTTCCTGGTGGGCAATGCTAATGAGAAGCATGGAGGAAATGGCTGCTGGGAGAGATTGCCCAGAGCCTCGACAGGAAGGTGTTTGAAAGGAGGGAAGTGCAGTGCTGGGGATTATCAGTTGCAAGCCTCAAGGTCTCTGTCTTGCCTTGCAGAAAAAGAAATCCCACAGGTGCTGTGTTGTCCAGAGCTGGGTACAGCCCCCACCTCCAGGGCAGGGTTCCCACTTTGCTCACTGCCCCCTCACTCATTTCATAGAATCACAGAATAGTGGGGTTGGAAGGGACCTCTGGAGAGCACTGAGTCCAAATCCCTGCCCCAGGGATCACCCAGGAACAGATCCAGCTGGGGCTGGAAAGTCTCCAGAGCAGGAGACTCCACAGCCTCAGAGTAAAGAAGTTCCTCCTCACATCGAGGCACAGTCCTCTATAATGAATACTATCATTGCTAATTTACAAAGGAAGGGACTCGATGAGCATCCACTACTCCAGAGCCCAGGTACTACTTTGCTACTCAACCCGTGAGGAGCATTAGAAGCCAGAACAATGCAGCAGCCAGGTGTGGGGAGAAGAGCTTTTCCCAGCTCTCTCTGGGGCTGCAAGGGAGGCAAGGGCGTTGCTCCAGCCCGTGCTGCATGACACAGCAGGATGGGCTACCCACCAAAGTCAGTGAGCTAAAAGGGTTTTGTACTGTTACAATTAAAGGATGATTCAAGTGAATATAAACAGTGATGTCACCCTGAGAACCTTTTAAACACAACTGCAGCCGTTGCATGGTGTGAAGCAGAGAGAATCAGGTAACCTTTTGGCCTGCCACATTTTCTTCTCTCCAAATGGATGATGTCTGGATTATTCTCATTTCACGTTCCTGCACTTGGGACGAGCTTTGCTCTCAGTTACAAAGGTTTAAAGCTGTAGCTTGGCTGGAGACAACAGCCTGTCTTTGAATTTGACCGAAAACATTGATTTTATTAGGGTTGTTTATACATTTTGTGGTAGAATCTGAGTGAGGAGAGGTCTGACTGCAAGCTGCTCTCACTGCCTGCTTCGTAGAGATTTTACTGATCTTGCTGGAAAATCCTGATTTGTTTTGGAAGTAAGAAAGTTAAATAATCTGCTTGCTTGAAGGAGTATCAGTGTGTGGCCCCTGCCCTGAGCCTGCAGCAGCACCCAGGGCTGTGAGGCAGCCCAGCCAGCCCTGCTCTTCCCGAGCGCTCCGGCGCACGCTCTGCCTTCCCCTTTACCTTGGCTTTAGAGACCCCATCCTGCTCCTGCTCCAAACAACTTCCCCTCTGCCTTGGCAAATGTCCTGTCGAGTAAGGATGGAGCAAAGCAAAGGCAAGAGAACGGGGTCTGGCCCAGCCAGAAGTGACCAGGGGGAGGGATGAACCCCCCGAGTGCTGTGTCAGCGTGAGCCGGGTGGAGCAGGCAGAGCTGGGGGCTGCTGGGGCAGAGCCTCCTCTGGCTGCCCCCCCCCCTGCAGCTGGCCCATCTCCCTTGGTGTTTCTCACAGCTCATCATCCCCCTCCCTGATGGCTTTTCCAAACACCATCATCCCGTGGCTGGCTGGCCGGGGAGAGCCTTCGCTGCCGATCCCGTGAACTGTTCGCTAACCCACGGGTGCAGCAGGCTCTGCCTTCTCTCCAGCAAGCAGATAAAGCAGATTGCCAGAGGGATGCACTTATGGGTTGGAATTGCTGCTGGCTTTCTAGGCCGTGCTGGCTTTTGGGCTGCTTTCTCCTGGCTTTCCTACGTCAAACAAACACGGAGAGCGTCGCTGTCTGGGTCAGTTTGGGCAATGCCCCCTGCCCTGATGGAAGTCAAGTGCAGGTGAAAACAGCCCCGTGTGGGATGGCTGCTGGGATGAAGGAGCTGTCTGGGCCTGGTCAGTCTGGGGAGACAGCAGCCTGCTGATCCTTTTATTCCCAGATCAACCTGGCTTGCTCTGGTGTCATCATACTCAGTGTATGAGCTCATTGAAAGCAAGGTTAGTGAAAAGAGGCAGCAAAAGGGGTCAGGGAGCATTGTCAGGAGAGCCCGGCCCAGCCTGATTCCTTCAGCCACCTTCCCTGTTTGAAAAGCTTTCTCTCCATCTCCCTTCTGGCCTTGACTCTGTTAGCAGTGAAAGCCAAGTGCTGACACTGGGGTGTGGTGGGATGCCAGGAGAGCACCTCACACTGGTCTGGCAGCACACCCCATAAAGCAGCTGGGAGGAATTCTCAGTGTACACAGGGCAAAGGTCTCTCTGGTGCTTTCAGTTCATGCTCAGAGTGATGTCCTTCAGTGTGCATTGTCCTGCCAGCCTTTGAGAGGCTGCCTTTTTGTTTGGATTCTATATTGTTCTAAGTTAAATAGTAGGAAAAGAGAAATCTCTGCCACCACCGTAACATTCTCTTATAGGTCTATTCATTATAGATCCCAAGAGGAAACTGAGAGCTGCCCTGACAATGGGCTGTGCACAGACCAGCATACATTAACTGGCTGTGGCTCTCCAGCTCACTTGGGCTGCATTTCCTTTACATTCTCAGGAACATACATTCAGCCATAATGTGGTTTGATGTCTTCCTCTGCCTTGAACTGCAGACACTCTGCACGCTGAGCAGCAGAGGCTTGAGGTGGAGGTGCTTCAGGTGGACGTGGTGGTGCACCAAGGGATGCTTTTGGAGGGCCAGGAGCAGAGAAGACCAGGCCAGGACTGCAGGGTTTCAGCTCAGCTGGGTGTGGGATGCTGGGGTGGCTGCTGCTGTCACACTCCAGAGCAGTCAGGTGGGATGGGCACAAACCATAAGATTTAAGTAACTGAACTTCAGAGCTCACTTGGGGGGCATCTGCCATGGCTTTGGAAGAAGTAACTGCAGACCAGGGGCTGTAGAGGGGATGATACAGGGCACCCTGAACTCTGGATGGGAGCTGGCTGAGGCAATTACAGCTGTGTACACTAATTAGCATGGACACTTTGCTGAGGCCTCCACTGATGCATGAACTACACTTGTCAGGTCAGAGGCACCTGCTCAGGCCTCCAGTGCTTTGGGCACTTGGCAGCACAGGTACATGTTCTGCTTCTGGAAATCAGGGAGATTGGCAGTGCCCTCCCTCCCTGGGGATAAGGGATTTACTTCATCCTCCCCTGCCATCACCAGAGAAAAAGCCACGTGGAGCTCACAGACACTGAGGCATTGAGGGTTGTATGTGACAGGAATTCATCTCTCCCCTGTCCTGACAGACTCCTGCAGAACCCGGGTTGGGCAGTTGCTGCCCGTTCCCCTGCACAGTCTGAGGGTGACAGGTCAGTGCAGAGCACTCTTGCCCAGCTCCTCAGCCTCTCCTCACACACAGCCAGGCACAAATGGATGTGGTGTCACCCCAACTGCCACTATCTGCCACAAGCCTCTCAGTTCCCAGCCCGACTGAGGCTTCTGGCTCAGAGAAATTTGCAAAGCTAATTTTGCAGCTCCCATCTAATGGATTCCCCCTGCTGAGAGTCAGTTAGTTAAAGGATTCCAGACTGAGAGCTTCTTCTCATCTCCCCTGTGCACTCCTCTGCTGGAGGCACTTCTTGGAGAGCTGCTTCCCCAGCCTGCAGAGAGACTGAGTGTTCTGCTGATGCTCAGGAGGAGATTTCCCTCCTCCTCCTCAGCAAAGGTGGCCCTCACCCCCCCACAGCCCCTCTGCTTCCCTGTGCTTCCACCCCAGCAGCAAGAAGGTGATTCCAGGGATCAGACTGTGCAGGGGGCTACTGGACTGACCAGAGAGACCCTTGTCTCCTCCTTGGCCAACCCCCAAAGGAGAGAGCACTGCTGTCCACCCCAGACATCCTGCAGAGCCAGCCCTTCCAGCTCCTGTGGAGACCAAAGAGCCCCTTCCCTGGCTGACCCTGCAGCTCAGCCCAGAGCTGGGGGCTGATCTGCTCCAGCTCCAAGTCCTGCTGTGCTGCAGGCTTCCTGAGTGACCTTAAGGAAGATACTGATCTGTCCTCAGTTTCCAGCAGGATATCAGAGCCATTTCCATCCTCACAAACACGCTGCAAGGTTCAAAAATCCCTTTGTGAGCCTAATCTTAGAAAAGCAGGCTGTTGTGATTATTAATATTATTACTGCTGCCATTTTGCCACTGCCCTTTCTCAGCCACGGGAGTTTTGCTAGGATATCTTCACCCACCAAACCCACAGCTAAGGCTGGAGCTTCCACCCAAGATTCTCTCATTTTGGGGCACAGTATATTGGATTTTAGGGCAAGGTGAATGGGACAGACACACACAAATGAGACAACTCATTTCATGCCCTTCAAAGGCTCCTTCCAACCCCCAGCATTCTGATTCTAGATCTTCCCACACCAAACCTCTAGTGCTTATTTTGATATTTCTTATTTTGTCTTGAGAAGGGGTGGGAAGGACAGACTCAGACACTGCTCTCTGGAACACAGTTTGTTTTCCCCAAGCAGCTGACCAGGCAGATCTCCAGCAGGTACAGAGACATCTCTGCTGGGGCATCTTGTTAGGGCAGAAGCCAAGAGGGGCCCATGTGGGGTGAGTGTTGGACCTGGGCACTGGATCTGGTTTTTTCACATGTAGTTGAGCCATCTTAAAAAGATGGAATTATGGAAGAGATAAAAGTTGATCTTTCCCTCCTGGCTGAGCTAGAATTACAATGGCTTCACCTCTTCCCAAGCAGTTTCTCACACTTAAAAGGGAACAGTATAAATGAGTCTTCACTGGAATATGCTGTCCTGTCATTTTAACTGAGATGAAAATGCAGAGGTAGAACAAAATGCCTGGGCATTATCAATTTCCATGGCTATTACTCTATTTGTCAGCTGGGGCAATCCATTTGCTGCATGAACTGCAGTGTTAAGGGCACAGTATCTTTGTGCTCAAGAGCTACATATTCCCAAGCATGTTGTCTTTGGCATGGCCAATATTTTATCTGCCAGAGCCAACGTTAATGAAAAATTCCTGAAAAATTCCACATTTCAACAGAGCAATACTCTGGTGGGAATAACAATCACTCCTGACCTCGCTCACAGGCAGGTATGGGGCAGGATGAAGAACAGGGAGGTGTTCCCAACCCTCTCTAACCAGGACTTGGGGTCCTTTGTGCTGAGTCTGTGGTGCTCACCTACCTGCCTTCCTGAGTGGCATCAGCACTGTCAGGTTGTGTTCTCCCCACAGCACCTGCAGCCAAAAGCAGCAGTTCTCAGCACAGACGTGCACAGAGTCAGAAACACTCTCCTGGTGGAACTCACAACTGCCCTCCAGTCTCCTTACACAACAGCCTCAGCCCTCTGGAGCAATCTCAGAATGAGAACAGATCTGTAGGGAAGGGGGTTCCTCTGCCTGGGGCACTGCTGGTGAACTCACGAGTGTTTCTGACACGGGGGCAGGAACATCAGTGATCCATGATGGTCAGCACGAGCCATGGGGATCTGCACACAGGCTCACCTCGTTGCACTGGCCTGGGGAAAGCAGGTCAGGCAGATAAAGCTGTGAATAAAGCCCAGTTGTGAGCAGGTGCCTGGAATCTCTGTCACTGGCTGCACAGTGACCATGCAGGGAAATGGAGGGGACTGGGTTACTCTGGGGGGTCCAGAGCACTGCTGCTGCTGTCAGCAGGTTAACTGGCACAGGGGCTGTGCTGCAATGAAATCACACTGGTAACAAGAGCCACCCTGCCCTTCTTCAGTCCCTCTGCTGAGCCCTGCCCAGCCAGCCCACCCTTCCTGCTCTGCAGGGCCCCTTGCCAGGGCAGCCACTGTGCTGTGGGCAGGATGGGCACGGCAGTGTGGGGATGGTGGAGGAACCCAGTGCAGGAAAAGGTGGCTGCTCTCAGGAGACCTCTGAGAGAGGAGTGCTGGGTTTATTCCCCAGTGTAAGCCACTCAGCAGGTAGAGAACTAAGCCTGGCAAGAAGAGGGGAAACCCCACGTGTTCAGCCTCCCCACACACCATCCCACCACGGCCCTGCAGTGCAGCCTGAGTGCAGCAGGACACAGAGGGCAAAGCAAAATCCAGATTTACAACTGAGTCAGCCCCACACCTGACAAAAGGGCAAGGCAGGCAGGGTAATCTATTCACCCTCCTTCTTGTCAGAGCCCTCCATAGCAGCCACTATCAACCCCTGCCTGCCATGCCCTGGAGCCAGGAGAAAGCCTGACAGGCTGCAGATAAGAGCAGGTGCTCCTCTGACACTGTGGTCCAGCACAGAGACACAGTGATGTGTAAATGCTCCAGCTGCAGCCCCTGGGAAGTCCCTCCTGCCAAATTCTCCCCTTCTTTGGAGACTTTTGGCATGGGAGTTGGGAGAGCAGGCAGCACCTCTGAGGTGCTCAGGCTGAGCTGCCACCTCTCTCCCAGTTTTCAGGGGGATGCAAAGGCAGGGACAGGTTCTTGCCAATCACCCACTCGCCTAAATATTTATCTCTGCTAAAAATAGTTTAGTTTCTGGATTTAGCCCAGGGTTGATGGTGAGGAGAGACATCAAAAGCAATGGACATGAATGTGGGACAGCACATCTGGCACTGCCTGGATGCTGCAGGAATATAAATCACAGAGAGCAAACTCCAGCTGCTGAGTGCTTGCACTGTCACAAGGCTGTCAGCCTTCTGGTGCCACCACCCAGGGAGAAGAGGGTGCTGGGAGTCACTTGGGGCTGCTCTAGGTTCCCCTGCTGCTGTGTCTCTCTTTTTTTTGCATCAGAGGACTCAGCAGTGAGGGCTCCTGCAGGCTTTTTGAGACATGATTTGTGAGAGTGCTGAGGAGAGGGGCTGGCCGAGCCAGCAGTGCTGCCAGGATCTGCAACACCATGATATTATATATTTGGAAGTATCTGATAGTAATGTTCTTTTCCTGGAAAGATTCCTTCTCCTGCCTGCCTCCCCCTCCTCCCTCAGCCTGCTGGTGACAACACCCCTCTTGCAACTTCCCTGCTCCCAGCCCTTTCCTACCATAGATTCCCCTCCCCTCTCTGCTGAAGCCCACGGGCCAGGCTGCACCCTGCATTGTTCTCTGGCCTGGGAGGAGGCAGACCTCAGTCCCTGAGCCAGTTGCCTCTGCAGAGGAGCCCAGTGCTGCTTGGGGTGTCAGGCTGTAGCCAGGAAAGGCCCCAGCATGGCAGAGATGCCAGCCCTGGGAAGATGTCTCAGCCACGTGAGCCTCTGAGCTCCTCCACAGCTCTGGACTCGTGCACACGAGGGCACTTCAGTCCATGGCACATCTCCCTGCTGCCCACTCTCTCACCCTAGGGGAGCAGTGTCCTCAGCACTGGTGGTGGCCATCAGTGCCTGCTACTCCCTCCCTCCTTACAGGATAAACATGACCTTTAGCTGGGTGAAATTGGCACGGAGGCATGAACAGGAGCCTGGGAGCTGAGGGTCAGAACTGCAGTACCCAGAGTCAGTCTGATCACTTGCAGCACAGCCACCATGCAGAGCAGCCAGGCAGACAGCCTTAGCCTCCTACTCCCCTCATTAGCCCGGGACACCAATTTTAGGCACTGGAAAAACAGTGGAGGTCAAATTTACTATGGAGGGCAAAGCCCAGTGATTCATTTGTCCTTATGCTTTAGAGTCACTTTTCACCTTGAAGAACAAAAGGGCCTAAAGTCAGAGAACGTTTGTTCTTGAGTCTTGCCAAAGCTTTTTTTTTTCTTCTTCTTCTTTAATAAACCATCATTAAAATCTGGGCCCATTGCCTTGACAAAAGAAAAGAATATCTTTGTGTATGCTTGGGAGCCGGGAAAGGGCCTGTGAGCAGCTCCAGCCACAGATAAAGGAATTCCGGACATTATTGCCTGTGCTCCTGGGGGCTGGGACATGGGATTTCCTTCCAACCTGGGAAATAGCCCTGCAGTTCTTGTGCAACAGGGTGGGGTGGTCACTGGGCTCTTTAAAGCAGGGAGAGATGAAAGCACGTCAGGGGAAGAAAGCCAGGCTGGGTCTGTGCATTGGAACCCCTGGGATGGGGGGCAAGGGGTGCAGCCTCACCCCCAGCCCAAGCACCAGCTCCAAGCTGTGCTGTCTGTGCTCTAGAGCTGCTACCAGCTGGGCTCTGCTTTGGGAAGAACAGCTCCTTTAAGGAATCACCAGTGAAGGGGATAAATGAGCCTGTTGTGGCAGCCTGCAAATGGAAGGTTCCTGTATGAGCCATCTCAGCATTTTCTGTTTCATTGCTAGATACCTGAAGTACAACTCTGCAATCCTGCTGCTGCCTGATAACACACCTGCAATTTCCCTTAAACCACAGGGAGATCTCATGTCACTGTGGGGGGCACAGGATAAAACTGTAAAATTCAGCTTGTGAACTTAATGAGAAGTGGGAATGTCTCAGAGGCTGAACTGCTGCTCCCAGTGCAAGAGTCAGTTTGGAGCTGCTGAAAAGATTCAGATGCAGGGAATTGATTGATTCACATCATCAGGGAATCACAGGCTGCTTTGGGTTGGAAAGGACCTTCCAAACTCACCTGGTGTCGCCCCCCTGCAGGGAGCAGGGCCATTGCAGCCAGAGCAGGGTGCTCAGAGCCCCCCCAACCTCCCCTAGGATGGTGCCAGGGCTGGGGCAGCCACCACCTCTCTGGGCAGCCTGGACCAGGCTCGGCCACCCTCAGCACCAACAATTTCTCCTTCTCTCTGCTCTGAATCTCCCTCTTAGTTCAAACCATCCCCCCTTGCCCTGTCCCAACAGCTCCTGCCCAAAAGGTTCAGTCCCTACCACAACTCCTTGGCTTAAGAGATGGTGTCAGGAGTGTCTAACCCCACGTGGGACACATGGACCATTCTAACCAAGTTCAGAACCAGAGACTTCAAAGGAAAAAATTACTTTTCCTTCTTTCTCTCTGACCCTTTTTAACAGCCCTGGTTTCTCTGAAAGGCAGGGCAAAGCCAAAGCTCCCTTTTGAGGGCAGCCCTGCAAGTCCCCATCTCCTAGAAGCACTGCTGTGGCTGCTCAGAGAACACCAAGAGCAGAGTGAATCATACCCAGAGCATTACTCACATCAGGCATTTCAGGCAGTAAACAGGTCATGCTGAGCATTGTTCACCCCTGAGTGTGCCAGTGCCAGCCTGAGTCCCTGCTGCTGAGAGCTCAGCACCAAAACTGACCTGGATTAGACCCCGGGTGTGCACCCCAGCATCAGCCCCTCTGCTGGGGGGCAGGGGGCTGCAGGGCATCCCAGAGCTGGAGAGGAGCACTCTGCTTGTGTGAATGGGATGGTGAGTTTATAACAGATTCCTGAGTGCGCTCTTCTTGAGCTCCTGGTGCAATCACATCTCATCTCCTAAAATGAACACCATTTTCGTGGCCAAGAGCCAAACAAACAAAACCCTCCCAAAAAATAAACAAAGAGAACCCTTTTAGTAGGAATTTAAAAATCTAAACAGATCTAATACTTGGTTTAGGGACTTGTCATTTTCAAATAGCTCTGATAAATGAATACCAAAACAGATCTGCTGCCCCTCTTCCTCACGGGGATGTGAGCAGGAGATCTCTTGTTCCTTGCAGTGGAAACTGCCCCTTCATTACGTTGCTCTTGCCAGTGTCATGATATCTTTATCCTTATCAGGATTTCTTCATCTTTATCATGATTTCTTTATCTTCCACCTTGGTGTGCAAGGTGGAATCAGCCTGGGCACAAGGGACTATTCCACTGGACTGCTGCTCCTACCAACCCACCAGCTGCTGGGAATGAGGCTTGCAGGGCTGGTGTTTGCCATGCAGCTCTTTTTACTCTCAGACAGCACTGCTCTTTTTTTCTCCCAAAGCTGCTTGCATCCTGTGCCCTTGCAGTAAATCCCCAACGAAATGCCTCACAATTTTCCTAAATACTGTCTTTATTCTTATGGCTCCTGTATGAACCACTGCTATGCACTTAATGCCGTGCAGTTGTTTCTGCCCTAAGACCTTTCAGCCAAGGCTTTACAACTTGGCATCCGAGATCTCAGCCTGAAAATTCATCCTTGTTTTCCTGCCCTCCCCGAGAGTCCCTTTCAAATGGATATAAACATCTCGATGGCTTAAGAGTGCAACAGAATGGTCAGCTCCCATGCCAGCTGGAAAACAAGTGTGTTTCTTTGAGTCAGAGTGTGGATGTGGCTGGCTGCACCAGAGGCTTGGCCAGGCAGCTCCAGGCATCTGTGTAACCTTACAGCACATCCAGAGAAGAAACCACAACCCCCTTCACCTGCCTGGCTGATTGCTGCTTTTCAAGGTACCTGTTTTCTGCAGTGGCCAGAGCTTCCCCACACACATTGCAAGCACAAATACCACCATATGCAGCAAGAGACACTGAGAACCCCTCAGAACCCCCCTTGGAAACCCCTCAGCAACACAGTTCACATCTGCCAGCCCAAAATTCATGCACCACACTAAAAATGTGAGTAGTCATGGGGTGAGGGAACAGACCTCCTGGAGAAGCACTAAAGCCCCAGCAAACGTTTGCTCTGCCCTGATAAGCTGTCTGCCTGCTCTGCACTGTCTGGATTCTGTTCCTGGGATTACTCCTCTGAAACCTTAGTGCAGCAAATTCAGGCTGGATGTGTGGATTCGGGATGGGAAGGAACCTCCTTGCTTGCCTGCATGCATTTGCATTCTTCTTTCATCACCCATCTCAGTGCTTTTCTCCTCCTGAATCCAAATGGTGACATTTGTTGTTTTTTTTTTCTTGGTGACGTAAAGTTTTCACTTTGCTTTCATTCAGTGCTCATTTAACTTTAATGATACTCTTTTCCCTTAGTCATTTTCATACAGTTCTGCATTTCTTACCAGGGTTTCTGATACTCTGCAAGAGGTACTCTGGAGAGAGCTCCAAACCCAGGAGCTGCTTTCCTACTTTGGAGTCACATTTATTGATTTTGTTAACTCCCCAGCATGAGAACTGATTCTCTTGTTCAAAGGGCAAGGGCAGGTTCTGTCTGTCTAGAGGAACTGCAATAAACTCTGGGGTGGAAGAGGTGAGATGTTTAGGAAAAGAAAACAGCAGTGTGCTTGTTTCTGCTCCGTTTGGAATCAGGAGTAAAAATAGAACCAGTTAGGGGGGCTTTAGAACAGAATAGCTTTTCAGTAGAAAATGACACTGTGGCAAAACTCCATGGCAGCAAGTGGCTGGGCTGGATGCAGGTTTTCAGGAAGGGCTCTCCAGCCAGGATGGTGCTGCTGGTCACATCCCACCATTGAGATGCATGTGTAGGATGCTGGAGACACCACGTTCCTTGGTGGAATCAAGCCTCTGGATCTGTGTCTCCCACTACCGGGGGCTGCCCTAAATATCTGGTTATTTTTAGACCACTCTTTTTCTGTTGCTGCTTTTCATAATAAGAAAAACCTTTGAAGGATTTGTGTTTTATCCCTATGCACAACAGGAATTAAAATAAATAAGTAGATCTTAAATATTTAGACATGAAGGGGGAAGAATTTCCTGCCCGGCTCTCGCTAAGCAGCGTAGGTGGCTTCAGAGCAAAGCAGGGCTGCTGGCGGGCACATGGCAGGGCTTTCTGTCCTGGGAAGGGACTGCACTGAAGCACCTTTCAAAACAGGATCCCACAAACACAGGCTGCTCTTTCTGAGGCTCCTCATGCCAGAGATCTGCTGCATCCCCGTGGGGAAGGAGCCGCTCTAGCCAGGGGGCTGCAGCAGCAGAGGGGTCAGCAAGGGGAGGCCTTTCAGTGCCTGACCCCCTGCAAAGCTCCTCAGAGTGAACCCCCAGATCAGGAGCTGGCTCTGGAGATGTCACCCACCTGCTGTCCCTGCTCTGGGCTCAGGGGAGGCTGCAGTCAGACGCCAGCCAACCGCTTGTCCTGCCGGCCTGGCTCAGGGGAGCTGGAAACCTGCAGGGGAGAGGAGAGGAGACTTGTCAACAGGCAGCCATGCTGCGTGGACTTGATAACTATGTGCAGTGATAATTCGAAGCAGATTCCTGCTTTGCCACAAGCAGAATTCCTCCCAAGCCTGCCATCAAAGGGCTGATGTCACGGCCGTGGCGAGGCGGGCAGGGGAGCAGCTGGGGTCACGGGGCAGCCTCTGAGGAAATGATTGAAGCCCTGCTCCACGGCCTGATGGACTTTGTCATTAAGGAGGATTTCACAAACGATTTGCAGCCAATTCCCTGGGTCAGACTGGTACTTTCCAGCTTAATGCAAACCAGTGGGGAAAGCAGCTTCCAGACCCAGCTGGGCCAAGCTACCCCGGGAGGTACCGTAAGGAGCCCGGGGCTGGGAAGCTGGGGCTGGGTTATTAGGGGATCGTTAGGTCCCTTCTCCCCCTCTCGAGCAAACAGCTTTTATCTTGTCTCCCAAAATAGCAACCTCTCATCTTTCAAAACAAACAAAACAAATCCAAAATAAAAAGGAAAAGCCTCTTGAGACAGGCACAGAGACAACGCCGACACAAGTGGAGCACGGAGCTGATGGAAAACAGATTCCAGTGGCAGGTCCAAAGTCAGCTGCAGCCCCTCTCTGCTTCATGGATCAAGTGAGGACTGAGGGAGCAGTCACTAGGCACCAAGCAGATTCTCCTGACACCAAACATTTGCACCTTTCTGACCCACACTCTCCCACCACGTGTCCCCATCCACCCCTGCTCCCTGTGGCTCCTCAGCTGGGTGACCTCAGGAGGCTCTGGCTCCTTGGCTCCTGGATCTGTAGCTGAGGGCAAGCAACAAAGCAATGCTCCCTGGGCTGGTCTTTGGTTCTGCTTCCCTCTGGCCATCCACCTTCCCTCCTTGGCTCCTGGATCTGTAGCTGAGGGCAAGCAACAAAGCAATGCTCCCTGGGCTGGCTCTGGTTCTGCTTTCCCTCTGGCCATCCACCTTCCCCGTTCCAGTTCAGCTCCATCCCTCTCGTGGCCTTCCCTTGGCCCTCTCCTGCTGCAGGTCAGTGACTCATCACACAGGAGACACAGATGTTCCTTTCAAAGCCCTGTTCCCAGGCAAGCTGCTGTTGTTCCTAGTAACTAGGGCTGGGGATGAGGAATGAGATGAGGAGGAGAAACTCATCGTTGTGCAAAAGGCCTGAGGATAGATATTGCCCAATTTCCATCCAAGAGTGTGTGATGGTGCCTGTGTGACCCACCAGTGGCCCCAGTCAGCAGGGCTACCGGCCAGGTTCACACCAGCAAGGCTCCCACCTTGGGCATGTGTCCTGGGGACAGAGGTGGGCTCTCTGAGCAGGTCCATGAGGGTTTGGTGGCAGTGGTGGGCAGCTGTCCTGCTCAATGGCTATCCAGGATTCGTGGAGCATGCTCAGAGGATGTTTTGCAAGACACTTATTCAGATGAAACTCATCCAGATTCCTGTCAGCAACTGTGTTCCCTAGAAAACAGCCACAGTCCTGAGCTGTGGGCTGAGGCCATTTCTGAACCCAAAGCTAAGAACTCCCACTCTGCCTTTGGATGTCAGCAGTCTGAGGTAGCCCCCAAGGGGCTTGCCAAGGGAGGAGACCCCCAGCAGAACATCATGGCTCAGCGTGGCACAAAAGCTCCTGGTGGTTCCTCCATGTAGGTCTCCAGCAAATGGCTCCTGAAGGACATTTCCTAGCTCTTTATCCCAGCTAATTTCAAATATTCCTAAAGATAGGGCTGGCATCATTGCTTCCTTTGGGAGATGAATTACACAGAACTCAACCATGGGGAGATTTTCTCTCCCCTGACTCTTGCCAGAAGCAGCAGATAGAGGGGTCAGGTCTCCCATGATTCCAGCCTCTCCCACTGAGCACTTTGGCTTCCAGAAATCTGGTTATTGTGGCACCTAAAGGCCACTCCTGTCTACCAGCATAGCTCTTTCCAGGTGTAACCAACCTGGCAAGCCAACAGATTAGCAGCAAAGGGGATGTGGGTTTGAAGCAGACTGACAGTTGGCCTGAGATGTGGAAAACTGACAGACATTCCCATGATATTGAGGAAATATTGTCTGTGTTGGCACCCCTGATGACTGGGATGTCAGTCAGGCTGCAAACCTGAGATGTGGTTGTATGGATTAGTATCTGATGTTCCCTCCCATTGCTGATTGGGGACTGAATATCAGAGAAGGCAGAGAAAGTGATATTCTAAAACACTAACTCACCACATGGAAGCAAACTCAGGCTTTCTGAAAACAAACAGCTCTGTGGTACTGAAATATTTTTGTCTGCAGTGGATCTGAGCCACCAGCTTAGCTGCAGGGACAAGATTCCTCACTCTTTGGTCAGGAATACTCCCTGGGTGCCAGAGCAGATTTCCAACACGTGCAAAGCCACTATTATTTCATTGAGTTTTGGTAAAAACTGAATTTCACCGCTGATGCTCACTCCTGACAGCAACTTTTATCAAACCTAAGGGAAATTCCTTCATAATATTTTAGGTATCCAGCTTAAACTCTGACCTCTGCTGGCAGCTGTGCTGAATGAGAAGCTGCTGTGCACAGGTTATTGCACTGCCTCCAAAACCCCACTGCATCCTCCCTGCCTCCTGCTTGTGAGCAGCCTGCCCTGCAGCTCCTGCTGCACCACCTCCCCTCTGTGGGCCCTGCCACCAGGGAACAGGAGTCACTGTGGACACCTGAACCCTGCCAGGAGTGTGAGACAACACTGTGATGAGCAGGGTGAGAAATAATCACCACATTGTATACAGAATTATAAAAGACAAGGATTGCCTTTTGGTGGTGTTATTTTAACCTGATGATTTCAATAGGGAAAGATGAGAAAGATATAAAACTATAGAAGAGAAGACCTCTTAAAACCTTTTCTGCTGCTGCTCCAGCTCAACCCAGACTCCTTTCTCTTACCCTGAGCATAGGCAGCCCCTTCAGTCCAGGCTGAAAATCCAGCATAAAAGTTACCACAGGGCAGGAACAGGAGAGAAATCACTGTTTGTATCAACAGAGATTTACTACTTGTTTTTTCATGAGAGGTCCTGGCTCGTATCAAGATAAATTTCAATAGTCCCTGATCCCTCTGCACACGAGCAGGTTGGGGAATAGCCTTGGCCCAGAGTCAGCACAACAACCGCTCTCATTATTTGCAGCTGTACAAAACAAATAAGTTTGAAGGAAATGTAGAGAGGTGGCAGCTGCAATCCCATTGCTGTGAGTGCACACGGGGCTCAGTGCTGGGCTGTGACACACGTGAAGCTCTCAATTACTGCTGTTGACTTTTCAGCCTCACATGTCACCTTTGATAAATGGCCTCATCTGCTGATAGCTACTCACAATAATAAAGTAATTTAGTTAAAAGAGTTTTCAAACATTCCTTCCTTAGCATCCAAAGCTCTCTCAGTAACTACTGCCCTCACACAGATTACCCTGCAGAGAGCAGAGCAGTTCTGGTCAGAGTGAGCCAAACAGGGGCTGGACAAGCTGGACCATGATCCATGGCTCTGTAGCTGAGGAGCAGCTCAGGGGCCACAGAAGTAGCCAGTTGTCCATGCATCCATGCACTATGCTCCCAGGAGATCTCCTGCAGGACAATCCTGAGCTCTCAGGGGGACAGGGAGGCCTGGAAGGGAGCCGATGGAGCAGATCTAGATGGTCACCAACCTTCCCATCTTCCTGCCCAGTGCTCTGGGGAGAAATCTTGGCTTGCAGATGAATGCTGCATTGTATCTGAAGAGTGAGTGGCAGGAAAACCTCCCTGCCCAGGGCTCTGAAGGTGCAGTGAGAGTGGAGGGTGAACCCTGGGGCCAAGGCACCAGCAGAGAGGCACCTCAAGCTCCTGCAGGGGCTGCTCCCCATGGTGGCTCCTCCCAGAGACCACCGTGTGTCCTGGTCCTCCCCTCCCTGGGAGCCCTGCCTGAAGCATGTGCCCTGTCCTCAGGATGGCCAAGGCCAGGAGGAATGACAGCAATGTCTGGAGTGCCTATGAAGTAATCCTGTCTGGGAATCATTGGAAACATTTGCATCTGCAACCCTACAGCTTTTCTCAGGAGAGCACGTTGGGGGGGAGGCAAAGACAGTTTCATACCTCACATTTTTTCATTCTCTTTTTTCCCCTGAAGTCTTTAGCACATCGCTGTGTCTCTCCTTTTTTGTCTGGTTCCCACTGGGGCTGCATATTTGCAAAGCATGGAGCTGTGCCAGGTCTCCTCTTTCCCAGAGGAATTGCCATCGTTTGGATCAAGCAATAACATTCCCAGCCTTTTTTTTCCCTTCCATTGACACGAGATTGCTGCATTTCCCAAATGCTTGAAGCCCTGTTGAGTGTGGGGCAGATGACTGCAGATGCTGCCACCTCCTCTCCCAGAGCTCTTCTTTAGTCTATGGATGCAGACCCAAGACCCCCACTTGTCATCCAGTTACCCCACACAGCTCAGCACCAGCAGGGGCTGCTGATGTCTCTGCCACCCTTCAGGATTCCATCTGGGAACAATGGCTGATTAATGAGCTGCCAGAGCCACAGCCCAGCCAGCCCTGACCCCGGGGTGCTGTCTGTGACCCCCTGCCATAAATCTGCCCCTGATAACAGGGATCTGTATCCTGGGCAGCCAGGAAAGCCCAGGACTTTGGATGCTCAGGGAGGGAGGAGGCCTGCAGCAGGTGTGGCCCAACTCCAAAGGTGATGTTTGGATCACAGAACACCAGGGGCAAGTCCCTGTGAGTTGGCACGGGGGGGATAAGCAGCAGCACACAGAGAAGGAGGTTAGAGAAGAAGCCCCAGTGACCCTGTGCCACCCCATCAGGAAATGCTGAGGCATCTCTGGGTGAGGAACAGACCAAATCCCAAGAGCAAGGCCACTTTCTTATCTTATCTTTAAACACTTGCTGTACTTAGCAGCTGTTTTTACTGGGCTGTTGTTGATGTCTCCTCCACTTGAGCCTAATGATTTAATTTGTTGTTGTTGTCACTAGGAACACTTACACCCAAACTGCTATCTCTGGCTGAGCCACACAAAGCTTCTCTGGGAAGAAGAATGGGTGTGAACAGCTCCCCTTTCTCATGAGTCAGCTCAACAAATGCTGCCCTGTCTGCCCTGGAAAGCCAGGGAAAACATCTTGTGTTGCTTTGCCAGCAGATACTCTTGGGTTACACTGGGCTGGAAGAGCCTGAGGAGAGCTCAGGCCTGGCTCCTGAGGGGTTGGTGATTGCTAACTGGAGGCTGGATGAGCATCTTCAGCTTCTGCAGGCATGGGAGTCTGGCCTCTGTGCCACACACAGCAGTTCTGTGCAGGAGCATGGGGGAATTCCTGGTTATCTGGAGGTGGAAACCAAAGGAATACCTTCTTGTGACTGCTCCCCTTCACACACAACATCCCTGCAGTTGCTGAACCATCTTCCTTAAGTAATCCTGCCTGAACAGCAACAGTGTAGGGAAGAGAGCCAACCTGGAACCTGCTGCATGTGGCCCAGGCTGCCCAGGGCAGGGGGAGTCCCTGTGACCCCTGGAGGGGTTTCCAAGCTCCCCCTGGAGCTGTGGTGCTGAGGGACAGGGGTCAGTGGTGCCCTGGCAGTGCTGGGGGTGGCTGGACTCCCTGAGCTGAAAGGTCACTTCCAACCAAGTTATTTGATGACTCTGGGATGCAAACAGCATGAGCTGGACTTTCCTGGCAGATCTGCAGCCCATTTCCCATGTACTTTTCAGGGACAAGCTTTTCAGGGAGATTATTTTTTTTTCCATTCCAATCAAGCCTGCTTCTTGGGTCCATTAATCATCTGCTTGCTTTGTACTTCACCCTCCCATTGTGACAGCTGTCATGTGCCTGTGGTTTGGACCCAAGCAGAGGGAACCCTCAGATGTCCTATTTTAGGTTGCCCACTGCTTTGGGGTAATTTTTCCTGATCCTCCAGCACATGGGAGTCCAGGACTGAGAAAGGGTCTGAACCCCAACTCATGTCCTGCTGTAGAAGTTGTCCAACAGGGAATAGACCAGTAACCTGCTGGGGTCTGGCCTCCATCAGCACCATGAGGATGCCACAGCCCCACTCCCTCAAGCACTGTAGAGACAGGCAGGAAAAGGACAAGGGTTCCAATTTTTCCAGACACATTATTCTCCTCGACATACACTTGAAGAATTGAGACTCAAGGGGGCAAAGAACCTGACCAAACCCAGCTCCCTGAGCAAAGCAGGAGAGAACTGAAATGGGAGAGAGGGTGTAAGGAAGGAGGCTGCAGCAGGTTCCTCACCCCAAGCAGGCAGCAGCTCACAGAAAGGGCCAGGGCAGCCTGTCAAGAGCCTGCCAAGCTGAGAGTTCTGCACAGCTCTGCTCTGGAAAAGGCATGGTTGGCACCAAGATGTGTTTTTAATTTTATGACCCTCGTAGCCCTAGGGCAGCAGCAAAATGACTGAGCAGAGGAGAATGTTGTTCCAGGCCTGGAGCTGCAATCTGAGCTGTGCAATCAGAGCACATTAGCTTGGCCAGACTTGGTCCAGCAGCACGGAGCAGGCTGTAGGTCCTGGTTTTACAGAGGAGCACAAGAGGAGTGTCTCTGAGAGATGTTCTTCCAGCCCTAGTTTATATACAAAGTGTAGCTGTGACAAACCTCTGCCAGTAACTGAGATGTGTGCTGCTTAAAGCTGTAAAGCAGGCTGGCACACACTGAAATAGTGAATATTCACACCCCTCCAAGGAGAAGGAAAAGCCCTGTAACTAAGCCCCACGGCACAGAGATTGTTTTCCTAGGAGTTGGGTTAACTTTGCCCTTCAAGAACTGGCTCTTGCCTAGTGTTCCACAGTAATCCCCAGCTCCTGCAGGCCAGCCACTGTGCACAAGCCCTGGGGATTCAGCCTGTGTACAAGCCCTGCTCCAGGAGCTGCTCTGGCTCTAAGGAACCATGGGGGGTGATTTTGTGAGGAGTTCTGCTAGTTTTGGCATTTTGCTGTCCTGCTGTAGCACAGAGTAACCTTTTCCCCCCACTACTCCCTGGGTTTTGCCTCCAACACTGGGGTTTTTCCACTCCCCTCAGCTCTGGAGTGCCAGAAAGGGCACACTCTGTATTTACCTAAACCCCCTGTCACCTGGCAGCACAAGTGTGTGTGGCAGAGGAATTTCTCCTCCTGTCCTCCACGGGACAGAAAAGCACTGAAATTACACTTTGCTTATTCCTCTCCTCAGTTCCCAAAGCCAAAATAAACTCTGGGAAAGAAGTAGCTCAGAAGTATAAACAGAATAACTGAAAAATAAGTTTCTTTCTTTTGGAAAAAAACAGTCCCAAATATTGTAAAACCCAAGGACTTGCTCTCCAGCCTCAAGAGCAGCTTGGGTGTAATGCCAGCTGCCTGGCACTGCCCTCCACACCCCTCTGACAGCACCACACTTGCTCCTCAGAGGTAAAATCCACTCCAGTTCCAAAGGCCAGACCAAGCCATCAGCAGCTAAGCCCCCTAAGCACACCTGAAGGCACATAAGGAAAGAAATAAAGGGTTATTTAAAGCCCAGGCTTTCCAAAGGCAAAGCAGCACCTGGCTAAAGCTGCAGCAGAAACAGCCCAGAGGTGGCCATGGGGGTCTTGGGAGAGCACCCAGGGTCCAGACAACCCTCAGCAAGCAAACTGAGGACACCCAACAGACACCCAACAAACACCCCTGGCCACTTCTTTGGGCTGGCTTTGCAAAGCTCAGCCCATGCTGGGTTGTCTCCAGACAGCTGAGGAGCCTCAGGGTCAAGAGCAGGGCTGGGCCTGTCTTGGGGTGTCTCCTCCTGCAGGGTCTGGGGCTCTTGCAGTGGATCCTTTGCTTGGAGTGATGCTGAGCCCTGCTCGTGCCCTCCTGCCCATGTTTGGGGGTGATGGAGAGAGAGATGGGGAGCTGCAGGGCTGGTCCCCACTGGCTGTTTGGCTCCCACAGCATCAGTAGCAGATCTGGGGGGTAGGGACACACCAACCCCAGCACACAGATGCTCTGGAGGGAGTTTCTGTTGTCCAGAATCCAACTTCTCCTCCTACAGTGTCACCAGGAGGTGGGGGGATAGCTGTGGTGCTGAAGCAGTGGCCAGGCTGCTTTAAAGCCCAGCTAGAGGTGTAGGGAAGGATCCTGGGCAGGACCCCCTCTGGGAAGGACTCTGATGTTGGGAGCCTAGCTGGGCTCTGCTGGGAGTTCATCTGGCTGAAGAAAGGGGAGTGACTCACTCCACACAGAGAGGATATGCCAGGCTAAGAGCTTTAGACTCAAATCCAGCCAAAAAAGTGATGAGAGTTGGGAGGTGGGAGGCAAGAAAATCACTGTTTCATCCAGTTGAAAAGTTAAAGCCTAATGTTTCTTTTTTTGCTAGATATGTTATCTGCACTATTCTGCTGAGAATAATGCCTCTGTTATAAGCCCAGCTAAAGATTTCTGGCTTATCAAGTTCAAGGCAAAGGAGAAGATTGAGATTTGAAGAGCAGGAGGGGAAAGAAAACATCCAGCTTTAATGTCAGAGCTTTGGAAATTGAGATACTTATCTCGGGCTGTTTTCTCCTTCCCTTGATTATGTTACTTTGAATGTGGACACGAAAGCCAGCCTGGCCAACCTCATTTCTGCTCCTTCTCAGCTTCCCTTTCTGAGAATTACACTGTCACAGATGTACACTCAGATCCTGTCCCACTGGGGGTGGTTTCGTGTTCTGAAGCCATTTCCCAATCTGGGAGAGGATGATGAGAGACCTTTATCCCTGCTGGCACCATTGTCACCAGACCTGACTGACCCTGGCACCCTGGCACTGGCACTGCTGTCCCACAGCCAGGACTCTGTCTTGCTTTTGAGTTCAGATGGGTATTTGGGGATGGTGCTTTGGAAACCAGCTGGGTTTTGAGTCACTTTTAATCCAGCAGAGGCTTCACAGTTGTGCATCAGAGTCACTCCCCAGAATTCCTGTCTGCTCTTCTCCAGTGGATTAAAATGTGTGAACTCACACATTATTTCCCAAAGACCTGATTCCTTCCACTTTCACGTGTGTAAAATCTCCTGAAACAAATCTGTTCTCCTAAACCTGCGATAACTCATTAATAAAGCTAGCTCCAAATAAAAGGATTATTAGCAGAAGTGCAGGTGCTGAGTGAGAAGAGCTGAATAAAGGAAACCATAAACAATCTAAGGGGATCTCAGCAGGCTCAGCTGAGTTGCAGCAGCACAAATGCAAGCACTGTGTGGGCCCCCAAATTAGGAGCTGTTTACAAAACAAAAAGCTGTTTTGTGCCCGTTCTGCCCCTCCTAAATAGGCTGCTAATGATCACTTCTTCTTTATTTGGGTCAGGTCTGGCCGAGGAAGAATTCTTTGAGAAGCCAACGCTGAGCATTGCAAGAGACCAGATTGTCATCCTACCAGGAGAGACCCTACAGATCAAATGCAGGTGAGGGTGCTCTGGCACTGCTGGGTCTCCTTCACTGCACCCTGGCACAGAGCAGCTCTGGGGCAGACAGAGCCCAGGCTGCACAGAGCTAGCTGGGCCAACCCTGCTCCCCCTCGTGTGTGTTTCTGCTGGAGGAGAACCAGCCAGGCAGCCACAGAGCAGGGAGGAGAGCCTCAGGTCAGCAGCACTCAGCTTGGCCAGATTCGTTCTGTTGTGAAGGGGCCCAAGCAGAAAAAACCCTGAGTCAGCACATGGGAAAGCTGAAGGGAGGGGGATGTACCATGCTCAGAGAAAATCCTCCTCTGAAATTAGGTTGATACTCAGCTCCTCTGCAGCTGAAATCACTCTTTCACTCCCCATCTGGAATTAGGTGACAAATAAGATCAGCAGAGCATGTCACTAGCTCTTTACACAGATGAGCTTACACTTCTGACCCTCCAATGCCACCTGGCCTGGGGGGTGACAGTGAAATCAACAGCAGGTAGTAGGTGCCCAGCAATGACCAACCTCTTCACACACATCAGAGTCTTCAAACCCAGGATAGCCAGGAGTCCTGAGAAAACCCAAACCCAGGCAGCTGACACTGCACGTGGAGGAGCTCTGCAGCTCCTGGCAACCTGACTCACACTGTGTCCATTTGTGGTGTCTCCTGGAGTAGAAAGCAGGTTTTTTTCCAACAGCTCCAGCTAGCCGTGTGGCTTATGAGGTCAGAGCAACCTCACAGTGGTATTTTTAGCTTGGCAAGCAAAGCACGATGGCAATAAAGTTTAAAAAACCCTTTAAAATCTAGATGCAGTGCTTCATAAAACACGTGATGTGGACATGAGTCTGGGGTAGTGATCCAGGCCAGTTAAATCAATGCTTGCCAGCAGTTCATCCACTGCCTTTTTAAGCTGCAGAACCATCCTGGTTTTCTCCTATCAGCAGATGAATAAATAGATGAAGAAACTATTAGTGTTTCAGCCCTGCCACCAGTCTGGGGACAGCAGAAGGGCAGGGACACGAGGACAGGCTGGGAGTTGAGTGTCTGGTCCATGCTCTGGGCCAGGATCCCCATCCCTTGGCAGAGGAGACGTCAGGAAGGTGGGAAGGAGCACTGGGCAGGGCGTCACAGAGCCCTTTGTCTCTGGAGGACAGGAAGCTGGTGGGACAGATGAGGCTGACCAAGAGCACACCGCATCCAAAGCTGAGGGTGAGGCCGCGCAGCAGAGGATACTCACTCTTACCCAAGGCTGAGGGTGAGGCTGCTCAGCAGAGGATACTCACTCTTCCCAGTGCCCTCCTTCAGCTCCGTGCTGGGAGCAGCCTGAGCTCAGCCCGTGTGCGCAGCGTGCGGAAGGAGACGGGGGGATGGGCAGCACGGGGGCCAAGAGGATGTGTGCTGAAGTGTCACTGAGCTTGCTGGCAAACTCCTCCCTTGGCCCCCCTGCTGCTCTGGAGCAGAGCTGGGAGCCAGCTGGGAAGGTCTCACAGCTTCCCTGTAGACACAGTCACTACCAGTGTCCCCGCTGAGCCAACCTGCCCAGCCCACATCCCTCCCTGCGGCCTCGGCTGCGGAAACCCAGAGCCTCTTCCTCCCTCCCCAGCTCAAAATGCCATGGGGTCAATGGGAATTCATCCAGTGGGGAGGAGGGAGTCAACCTTTTGATGAGAGGCTTCTCTCTGCAAGCAGCCTGCCTCTAGTGCTACCCCAGAACAATCCACCCAGTGTTCCCCACAGTGTTCCCCACACCGACCACCAAAAACCAGTCTGCTACTAAAAGACCATCCTCTTCATCTCACAACATGGGCTGGTACCTCAGCACAGCCCTCAAGGACAGCCCCAGCAGAGGGGAGCTCCAAGAGCTCCTGCTGCAGTGGCGTGGCCTGATCTGGACCATGGCAAGCTCCCCTTGTCCTGCAGCAGGGTGTACGGAGCCCTGCTCTCCGTCCCTGAGCTAAGGACAAGTGCACTGGGCATCAGCTGCAGTCACAGCCAGGCCAGGGAAGGGGTCAGGCACCATGGCCATGACCAGGTGAATGGAGATGTGTCTGGAGCGGATATTCTGAGACTTGCAATGTGATGAGTGCAGACCCTTCACACAAACCAAGATCCAGGCACTGCTGATGAAGCAAGAAAGGTGATGTGAAGTTACATAAATGTTCTCCTCTCCCCACACAGCCTTAGGAGAGCAAAGTGGCAGTTCACTGAGCTGCTAATATATGCAAAATCCACTGCTTGGGAGAAACATGTAATTTCACTTGGTGCTTTCTAGTGTTTGAAGTGGCTAAAATATAGTGTTATAAAAACAAACTCATGCTCGGGAAGACTGTTCAAATGCAAATGAATCTCTCCCTGGGGAGCCTGCTGCAGTTCCTGCAGATTATGTGAGGTCTCTCCTCTGCTCTGGGGAAGGAGGTGGGCTGTGGGAACAACCACCCAGCAACCTCTGCTGTTCATGTCCAAATGGCAGGAGCAGCAAGGCTGGGAGCAGGAGGCAGAAGGCTTTGGCTGAAGCCAGGACTCTGACCCAGGTGTGCTGTGTTGTGTTGACAGGGGAGCACCTTCAGTCAGCTGGCTTTTGAGGGGGGAGCAGAAGGGAGACCCCCGGGTGCAGCTAAGCAGCTGTGGCAACAGCACGAGGCAGAGCTGCAGCATGCTGGTGTTTGGGAGCCTCAGAGCCAACGACACTGGCTACTTCACCTGCATCCATGATGACTTCCCCTCCAATGAGGATCTCATGGCCAGGATCTATGTCTTTGTGAGAGGTAAGGAGTTCACTGCTTCTTGTGGTGCTGGCTTTCTTTGGGGCTGTTTTGCTGCTGCTATAACCTGTGTTGAACTGTGGGAGGTAGAACAAGTGAGCCAGGCTGGATGCCTCCCCAGATCCACCTCCCCATGCAAGCACCAGATCTGGCATTCCAAAGAGGCTGGACACACCTGGAATTTCACACCAGCTGAAGGCAGGGGGAGGCAGATGTGAGATCCAGAAATGACCCATCTCCTTCAATCCCAGGGCTTGACAACTGACACCCTCATTTCCTTAAACCTCTTTTCCTTTTAAGATGAAATTCTTTTATCCTAAAGGGTTTTGCTCTCACAGCTTTTCCTAAGATTCATCCTGAATCCCCAAGTCCTCTTTCCCTTCTTCCCCAAGCATGAAACTCCCCAACAGTGGTCTCTGTGATCCCTCTCCTAAGAGGAAGAAGAAACTTGAAGGAGCCTGGTGCTCCGTGATTAAGTGAATGTTGCTACTGAACGACCACTGCAATAAGATGAGGTTTTGTTAGAAGAATATGTCCCCAAAATGCTGATTTGTTTTTTCCAAACCTACTTGCATGACTAAAAGACTGAATCATCTTGGATTTTCCAAGCTGAGGCTGGGACTGGTCAGATAAAGGAGCTGATGTTCAGTGTCTTGAACAGGGCTGGCCATGAACTCATTGGTGCTGGGAAGGTTCACTACTGAGCTCTCCACAAATCATCCCAAAAACAAATTCATTTGTCTGGTAAATGCTAAGCTGGGATTCCTTGAATCCTCATGAGAACAAAAGGCAGAGAAGCAAGGGTTTGTCTGCTGGTATCTGAAGAGCTCAGCAAGCTCAGGCCTGCAGCACACAGCCACTGTCTGGGCCCCCCTGATGCTGCTCATGCTGGTGGAACCAGCACAAGGTGTGATGCCCACCCCTGGGACTGACATGGACTCAACCCCCACACTGCCAGGTGCACACACCTGCCTGACTCATGCAGATCCCATCTGCCTGTCCCTTTCTGTCTGTGAAACAGTCCCTTTCCCACCCTCATCCTGCTTTCCCAGCAAGTCTTCCTTATCGGGAAGCAGATTTTTGGTGTTACTTGGTTCTTCCTGCAGCCACCATTTTTTTTCTCCTTTTCTATTTCCTTCTGATTTTTTTTCTTCTTGTTACTGTAAGCCCTGGTTGCTTTATCCACCCAAGTTCTCGTGCTGAGCTGTTTCCTTTGCTCATTACACACAGCTCAGATGCCCCCATCTCATATTGTTACCAGCCCAGTGCCTGCCCTGCAGGAAGCACTGCACTGGGAGCTCAGTCCTCCCCTGACTCCATGTCCTGGCTGGTCACCCAGGCCCTCACTGCTCTGGGATGGCAGCACGTGCAGGAAACCTTATGGATCTTCTGGGACAACCTGAGCATTTTCCTTCAGAAAATACCTCAAGTGATGAAATGCTTGCCAGAGTTGTACTTGGAATGGTGTCAAACTAAAAAAAGAAAAGATAAAATTGCAGGATGTCCTCTTTGCTCACTTCAGACTGCTGTGCCAAGGACCCCTGAAAACACCACTGTGTGGGCTGTGTTCTCCACATCACCCTCCAACACTGTCCTCTCAGCTGCATTGAATTGTCATATGCCCCCCTGCTCTAAAAGCTCTTGCTCAGGCTGCTTTAGAAGCTATTCAAGAGAAAGTGGGTAGAGCAGCAGTGTGGGCTGTAGGTGTGCATCCATCCCTCTGGATGTTCTGTGGACAGAGCGAGTGCTCAGGAGGGTGTTTATGAGGCTGGGCCAGGTGGAGTGAGGAGATGCTGATCTGGGCCCTGAAGGCTGGAGATCCCTCAGAGGCTACAAGCCACTCTGGCCACAAGAGGAAGGGCAATGGTGCCTTCTCCCCTGGTTCCCAGCCCGTGCCTGACATGGCAATGAGAAGATGAGTGTGTGGGAAGCCCTGCTCACTGCCTGTTATTTCCTGAGCCTGCTTCTGCTTGCACAGCCTCCCTGGTGGAGTCTCTGAGCTCTGGCACAATCTGGCATTGAGCAGCTCTCCCCCTGGAGCAATGGAGCTGTGAGCCCTGCACAGCAGCCAGCTCAGAAGGGCCCTGCAGGCAGAGGGGTCAGCACTGCCCCACAGGCTGCAGGGAGGAGGGCTCAGGATCTTCCTGCTCAATCACTGTTCCCAAGGCTTACCCTGCTTCCCAGTGCAGCTGCAGGTCCCCAGGATGGGGATGGAAAAGCCAGACAACCCCTTGCTTGTGCTGCCCATCTCCCAGCTGCAAACACAGCACAGCTCAGGGCTGGGACAGAAATAGTTGGGTGGTTTTTAACCACGGGGTTTAACTTGTGGCAGCTCCCAGGGAAGGATCTGCAGCAGAACAGAGCTGTCTGGTGGGACATGGAGCTGCAGCACAGAGCAGGAGCTGCAGCCACGGAACTCTCAGGGGGCATGGGGGATGCCCACCCACTGCTGAGGCAGCAGCAGCAGAGACAGGACTGCTGCAAACTGACTGCCCATGTAGGACCCAGACAGAAAGTCTGTGTGGGTGCCACTGCCAGTGCAGAGGCTGCCAAAGCCAGCCAGGGTCATTTGCTTCTGTCCAGCTCCTGCAATTACCCTTCCCAACCAAATGGCTACTTCCCCTGAGGAACATACTCATTTATTTCAACCTTTGGGATCCTTGTGCCAAAGGAAAGGGCAGCCTGCCTTTTTTGCTGTGAGAAGATAGACAATGCTCTCTGCAACGCTTCCTAGGGCACACTGAACATTTAACATAGCTCAGAGGAGGACAAAAAAAGACAAATCAAGCGGAGAATCTGCACCTTCCCAAAGGGCTACCCCAGTTCTCAGCCCAGACAGAAGGCAGGACTTGCAGCTCTCAGCTATTTGAAATTCTGGTCCTGCCAGCAAAGCAAGTCTCCAAGTGAGCTGGTCCTGAGGGCATGAGCTGGGAGAGCTGCTCTGTCCCAGCTGAACTGCTGCCTCAGCTCCATGGTGATTCCCCTCAGCCCTTCACTCCGGGTGGCAGGCAGTTTGCTGCAGCTCCTCAGGCCACTCAGGCCATGCAGCAGCAGCAGTGAGGAGCACGAGCTCAGCTCTGCTTTGTCTCCCTCAGCAGCAGCTTGCCTGACATCACAGGGGGTAACAGGAACAGGGCACGTCTTGCCAAGCAGTGGCTGGAAAAGTTCATCCAAGTTTCCAAGCTGTGCTTCCCTCCCTGTCCACACCCCCAGCTATGGAGCTTTGCTAGGGCTGCAGGCACTGGGTGAGCAGCCCAGTGACAAACACCCTCCACTGTCCACACTCAAATGCAGCACAAGTCTTGTTAAGGTTCAGGAAAAAGGGGACACATCCAAGCAGCTTGTCCTGCCACAGCATGAACCTCACTGCTTTTCAGCTCCAGAAAACAAGGCATCCCCCAGGCAGGGCACAGTACAGCCCAGGGATGTGAAGCTTCCATCTTCCTCATCCCTTCCCCACCAAGAGAAATCTGAAGAGGATGGAAGTGCATGAAATTGCTCCTCACATGAGATCATCTTTTGGTTCTGATGTTCTTTGAAGTTGATTTCTGCCCCTTTAATTCTCTTGACAGTTCGCAGAGATAATCCAAATGTGAGAAACAGAACTGCAGGGCCAGGGTGACAGCCCTGCCTCGGACTCTGGCTCGCTTTCCAGAGATATGACCAGTGAGAACAGAGCTGGAGCTGCATCTCTTCTGGCTTTCCTTCTTTCATGCTGGAGACACCGAGATAGCTGCCCCTGCTGCCAGACACTCAGCAGGCTGAGATAGGCAAATGCTGTCCTGTCTGCTCAGCAAGAGCCCAGCAGATAAGCTGGCTGTCTCACAGGGGCTGGTGGAAGGCTCTGGCACCATGTCCAGAGTTGAGGGCTGCAGGACGTGGGAACACAGGCAGTGGCAGTGTGCAGGGCCTGCTCTGCTGCTCCTCACCTGCTGAGGGGAAAGTAAGAAGCTTTCCATTCTGAATCAAGACGTGCAGTATCTTCAAATCAGATCCTAAAGGGTAACTTGCAGTGGAGGAGCCGTGGAGGATATGATGCTGAGAGCAGCCTAAGCTCCTGGCACCAAGTCAGGGAGAGCACTGGGCAGCTGAGCAGGAAGAGGCAACAATTCCCTTGAATTCTAAACGAAGAGCCGAAATCACACACACATTACCCCCGCTCTTCCTTCCCCTCTCCACTCAGTAGCTGCTCTTTGCTGAGCCTCACCCCAGCTCTGCAGCTCAGAGACCCTTTCTGCAGGCTGGGATTCAGGTGGAGCTGCTGAGTACCACAGAACCACGGGACAGTGTGGGTTGGAAGGGAACAGCTATTTCCAGCCCCTGCCACGGGCAGGGACACCTTCCCTTTGACATCATTTTATACAAAGTCAATGCTTAGTGCTGTGTCAGAAGTCAGGAATTCTTCTGATTCCTGAAGCATTATTCCGGCCAAAGTATGGAGACTTGTTTGGGTTTTTTTAAAGAAGCCTTTCCCTGTTGGTTTTATTTGTTTGGCAGTGAGAAGCATTTTGCTCCCAGAATTTTTGAAGCAATGCTTTTTAATGTAATTTTTTTTTTCTCTACAAATCTTCCTGTGTTTCTAACAGTAATCTCCAGGGGAAGAATGCATTTCATTTTACCAAACCTGAATGCTTCATGTTGACTCAGAATGGCTTCTGGGGTTTTACAGTCACTTCTGTTTCGCCCAGAGAGAAAATATTCTGTTTTCTGCTTCATCTAAACATTCCACCACCAGTTCTTTTCACTGGCCTGCCAAACTGAGAAGTCCTTTATTTTCAAAGATCCAGGTTCAACACAAGTGATTTTCTAGAAGTTACTCCCCTACCTAGAAGTGTGGATGGGTTACCAGGAGGAACACAGCAGAGCAGGCAATTTCTTTGTACAGCTTTCTAAAATACTCTGACCAAAGCATCACTTAACTGCTAATGACTGACACAGAGAACAAATCATAAACCTCTCTCAGTGTTTTTGCCCTTGGTGAAGACAAACTTCCCGGGGATTACGTCCAAATGTGAACTTAAAGAACCTGTGAAACTGCCCAGGCTGCCCTGCTAAGGTACGACTGATGGAAGAGAATAAATACTGAGGGGAGAGAATTATCTTTAGCAAGAACAAAGTAAGAAGCACAATAAGAATGCTCAGGAATTTCAGAGGCATGAACAGCCCTGGATGGCTGTCCTGAAAGGCCCTGCAGTACCCACCCTCTCTGCAGGGTGATGGATAGTATCTGAAGGGAGAGGTGATCTTATCTCCCCAGTTTTAGACATGACACAAATATCATGAGACAAATTGCCACTGCAGCGTGTGCACCACGAGCAGAAATGAAAAGCACCCAAAATCCTCTACAAGATCCTGAGCAGGTGTCTCAGGAGGATGTTCTGAACATGCTACAATGCTGACAAGAGCTGTAGGAGAGAGCCTGACTCTACGAGATGCTGATCCCCTGGGCTGTGATGCTGAGGGATTCCAAGTCCCTTGGTTTCACCAGCTGGCAGGACAGGCCCCTGAGCCCTCCACGGAGTTGGATTCAAATGACAGGTGTGCATGGCATCATAACAGAGCTCCACACCTTCCTGGTAGATAAGGGGGCCAGAGGAGGCCACAAAGATGCTCTGAGGGCCGTGAGGCCAGGCTGGAAGAGTTGTTCAGTCTGAAGAAGACTCTGGGGAGACCTTCTTGCAGCCGTCCAGTATCTGAAGGCAGCTAAAACAAAGCTGGGGAAGGACTGTTTTACAGGGATAGGATGAGGGCTAATGGCTTCAAACTGGAAAAGGGCAGATTTAGATTAGGAATTAGGAAGAAATTCTTCCCTCTGAGGGTGGTGACCCTGGCACAGGCTGCCCAGAGAAGCTGTGGCTGCTCCATCACTGGAAGTGTTCAAGGCCAGGCTGGATGGAGCCTTGCACAACCCAGTCTAGTGGGAGGTGTCCCTGCCTATGGACGGGGGTGGAACTAGATGATCTTTAAGGTCCTTTGAACCCAAACCATTCTGTGATGAACATAAAATGTCACTGTGAGAGGGGCTCCCACATCTCAGTCACTGCAAGGGCTGCGAGAGAGGCCTGAGAGAGGCCTGAGAGAGAGGCCTGAGGCCTGTGAGAGAGAGGCCTGTGAGAGGCCTGCACTGCCCATGCAATCACCATGGCCCCCCTGACTTAAGAGACCCTCCCTCAGCTCATTTGAAGCAGTGATTCACCTCCTCCCAGCCAGGAGGGGGATTTAAACACGAAGGGAAACAATGTCCTCGCAGGCACTTGACCCTTGAGCAGCTCTGGTGCGCGGCCCGTGCCCGCCTGGAGCGCGGGGCCTCTCCCTGAGCAGCAGTAAGAGGGCAGGCGCAGAATTTTTCACAGGCTATTCCTGCTTCATCGGTTCAGTGTTC
>JANHGL010024256.1:0-60020 GCA_024611195.1 Ceyx melanurus
GGCAGGGGGGTTGGACTAGATGATCTTCTAGGTCCCTTCCAGCCCCTAATTTCTGTGATTCTGTGATTCTGTGAAGTGTCAGTCCCCCAGTTTCACATTTGCAGTGTGAGCTTTGCCAAGCTATTTGTTTTTTGGTTTTTTTGTTAACCAAAAAAATTCTACCTGTGTGCACAAATAACCTTAAGGTGGTTGTATGCTATCTCTGATTCCTACATGAGTTCAACCCAAGGATACATTTCACATCAGTAGGAATCATTATTGATATACTGGATAGTAGTTGTTGTGGAAAAACTTGCACTATAAGGGAAGAATGAAGTAGGTTTTTATGCAAATAACTTCTTTGAAGCTATAGAGAAATGCTCAAATACTCCCATAGTAGTTCAAAGCCCTTTGTAGTAGCCACAGACAGCTTCCAAAGCATTTGCCTTTTTGTTCTTAAGGTGAGAAATTGTCTTCTGGCGTTCTGGAACCCAGGGTCAGGAATTGCTTTAGTGTTACCTTAAATGTATTTGTGTTAGATGCCACTCCTCTGCTCCTCACCTTGGGAATGTGAAATTAATTTCATCTTGGAGAGTGTTCAGACCACTGAAACTGCACACTTGACCCAGCTTGTGAAATGAATCATAGGGTCAAGTATGGGTAAAAGAATATTTTTGTGATCACTCCTTGCCAACAGACAAACAAATCTGAGGGGGAAAAAAACCCAACCTGTTGTAACTGGTGGTTACACTGGTTTGTTTTGAATTTGCAGCTGTCTGTAGTATCTATCAGGATACACGTATAAGTGCAAAGAAAAGTTGGGAACCTTTAATTACAGTCCTTGTGTTGCAGACAGGACTGGAACTGGGAAGATTTTGCACACTTGGTGAAAATGTTTTATTGTGTGTATTGTCTCTAAGCCTGTGTTTTATTTGGAGTATATCCATTGCAAAATCAAAATTAGGAGAACTGGTCTGCAGAATGTAATTTTACTGTATGTTTCTGTCTCCAAGGGCCAAAGCCTCTGTCCTGTAGTTTGTCATTTGATAAACTGAATACTGATTCCTGGGAAAAATGAGCATTTCCTTACTCTCTGCAGGGGTGGGCTGGCTGAGAGGTTGTGTCGCCTGCAGAACAGAGAGAGATCTGCCATTAGCTTTTGGAGGCATCAGTGTATTTCAGATGCTACAATCCCCTCAGGTAAGAAGCATGATACATATCTGAAAGTATATACTTACATATGTGTCTATATGACCCACTTAGAGGTTCAACTGAAGTTTATATTCTTTGTGGTTTTTTGCCTGAATTGGGTTTAATGCTCTTTTATTGTTTTCTGAGCTATTATTGCATTTCAGCTAAATATGGTGGTTTATAATGTTCCAGTCATCAAAGTGTTTGAGGGGTAATGAACCTGTTTTAAAGAGCCTGCACCTAGACTCTTCACAACTCCTTGATTTCCAGCATCACCTGGGTGTTTCCAACACATTGTAGGACACTTCAAGGTGCAATTTATGGGTATGCAGATGGGTTTTTCTTCTTGCTGTTTCTTTATAACTACCTTTTCCTCTTTCCTTGTTCATTTTTTCGGTGGTTTGAAGTCAGCTGTATTGTATTCTTTGGTAAGTGCTGAAACTAAATGACAGCAAATGTGGACAGCTAGACACAACCATGAAATGGGGGTGAAGTGTAACTGCAGTGGGCACTTCACTTAAAAAGAAACAGTGGGAGTTGAGTGAGTTAGAAGCGACGGGTACCACCACCTCGCAGTAATATTTCTTGAGAGATAATAGATTCACAGAGTCTGTTTAAAGAAATGGTTAGACTTTTTTTATCAGCTTGTGTGTGTGTGATAGTAGGCTACAAAATGTCAAGCTTTTATTCTTTATTAAGCCTACTACTTGTTTCTGAGCACATATTCCATTTATTTTTCAGAAAGTCCTCTGGTCTTAATTTGAAAACATGCGGATGAGAGAAACTATCACTTGGCTTGGGAGTTTGTCCTTAATTCCACTCTTAAATTTTTAAAAGTGGGTTTTCTTCCAAATCTGAGTTTGTCTGGCTTCAGTTCTCCTCTTTTGTTTCTTGTAAAGCCTTTCTCCATTAGATTAAAGAGCTCTTTAGTATGTGGCATTTTCCCTCTCTGGCACTTGCACAGCAAAATCATGCTGCTTCACAATTTTCATAAACTAAACAGACTGAGCTCTTCAAGGCTCTCTAAAGCATTTTCACCAGTCTTGAAGTGATTTGCATGGCTTTTTACTGCACCCTCTCAAACTTTTCAGCATGGTCTTAAAAACAAGGACAGCTATTCTGTACATGTTCTTCCAGTTTTAGTCTCATCAAAACCATCAGTGAGGTCCAGTTCACTACTCAGCCTCCTGTATGTTCAAGGCCTGGAATTAAGTATTTGGATCTAGTTTGGCTTTGGTCACTGTGTGATGCTGGGACTTCACGTTGAACTGATTGTCCAGTTTCATAACTTCTCTAGTGTTGTTTTCTGAGTTGTTTTTCAGCTTTAACACTCTCCAGCTATAGTTTGTGTTTCTTCTACCTAAACACAGGGAAGCTTTTGTGCTATATCCAGGTCTGCTTCATTCAAGTGCTAACCATGCAGTTCAGATCAAGTCAGTCCTCTTTTAGTCACAAATTACTTGAATTTGTTGTATCCACAGTTTCTTACTTTTTTTTTTTTTTAACTTGTTTTTATGTCATTGATGAAACCATTGAATAGCATGAGTGATTACTTTCAAATCCTGCTGGAACTGCTCTTGCTCAGTTAGGATTCTCCAGTGGCCAGAAGCTGTGACTGTAATTCACAAGGCTAGCTATCTGAAGTAGGTGGTTTTTTGCATTCTACTCAAAGGCTACATTGCTGGTAGTGAAAGTGGTTATTTTTTCCTAAGAAAGTTGAACAATTTGAAGTCACACCCAAACAGTTGGCTAAAACTGGCCTCACACTTTATCCCTGGAGCTTTAGAGGGCTTGCATCCTGTGGCCACTCACATGCTACGTGTTCAAAATGCCACCCATGTGGAATGACATGTTATATGTCTGAACTTAATCCCTCACTTATTTTTCCAGTCACTTTGCCTAGATCTGATGTGAAGCTAGTTGGTCTCCAGTTATTGTAGGTCACTTTTGTTTGTCTTTCCTGAATACTAGCACAGTATCATCATCTTTTCAGTCTCCTGGCTTTTCCCCAGAATTTGAAGACTCACTAGAAAGTAACATCAGGGAACCAGAAATATCTTTAGCCAACTCTTTTCAGAACTGGTATGTTGAAAATTATATGGGCATGCTGATTTAATGCTGATTAATCCACCCTTCTGCTTGTTGTTTGCCCTTCAATGGAGTTACTAATGGATAGGAGGTTATTTTATAATTATTCTGTAGTATGAGGGCATCCTCTTCTTCTGAAATATTAAACAGAAATTGGTATTAAGTTTATTTTCAAAGCAAAATTAATGTGTGTCTGTGTGTGTTTTTTCTGTAGTAACGGACCTGCAACATTGTTAATATGCTAATACTCATTTTGTCCTAGCTTCAGATGTGTCCTTACAAAACCTTGTGTTTGGCTGCTCACCATTTAGTTAGACTTAAACTCCTAAGCTGAAATATTCCATGCTAAACATCTGCCTCTGGCTGAATTCCTTTCTTTGATTATTCTTCTTTCTTTCAGAAAATGAGTCAGAATTCGTTAGCATTTTATGAGAAAAAGGCTATGGGAAAATACCTTGCTCTATTCTAAAGTATGTCTAAAAAATTCTAGTGAGTGTCTTCAGGACAATTTAGTTTTGGCAGAAGATGAGCCGTTTCTGGGATATGCCTTTTGTCCCCATAGTGAAAATCTAGAAGAATTTGAGCAAGTTAGAAGTCTTAAGGACAAATTACTGTTTCATTTACCCTGAGAGCATTTGCTAAAATTTTTTGAAAGATGCTGAATGTGCCATAATGTAGGAATATACTTCACAGACCAGATTTCCCTTCCAACTCCCAATCCTTGTTCCAAAGCACAAGGATGATAAAATAATCATTAAAATAGCTGTGATAATATTTTTGGGGATATCTTTTCATCTAGGGCATAATTTATTTTTGATAATTTTGTTCTTAGAATGGCCATGCTGTGTCATGTCCCCAAAATAAAATTGGTGTTTGGTTTGGAAAAATGTTAATTGGAAAGAGTGAAATTTTAGTAATGAAACTAGGTAACCTTCAGATTGTTTCCAGTCTGGAAATGTGAAGATTCAACACAGCAAATGCACACCACTTTCAACTTTTTTTTTTTAGATTCATGCTAAGAGTGTCTCACTAATCTGAGGTTCTTCCTGAGATTTGTTTCCTTTCTATTTTGCCCAGTAATAGATTTAAACCAAATTGTTTCCAGGACTGTTTCTGACTTCAGCAACAGAAGTATCTCAGATTACAAACCTAAATGAGTTATCAAAGGAGCCCGAAGATGAATGTGGAGGATTGGAGTAACCTAGTTGCTTGGAGAGCTGTCATGTCAGTTTGGTTATCCCATAGACATGAAGACTAGAAGTTCATTGCTAAGGCAAAGGGGAGCAATTTCAAACGAGATCAGTTTGAAGTCCTCCTTCCATTTGAGATTTAAGGAAAAACATTGCCAGAAGTGCGGACTGTTCCCCCGTTAGACATTTCATGTTACAGGATTTTATGCCTTTGTTTTGCTGTTGTTTACTTTTATATTGTATCAACATTCCTATTATCACAAACCCCTTTGTTTTGGCTTTATTTTTTTTTAAATTCTTTTCTGTTTGCTCCCCTGACCCCTTTCTGTAAGTAACCATTGTGGTTTGGCTGCCTCTGGGTCACTGGGATGAATCACTACCCCAGAACAGAGCACCTCCTTTCTGGTTTGATACAGCATGGGGGGGTCTCACTTTTGGCTGTGAGTAGAGGTAATCTTTGTGCTGCCTTTATTTTGACAGCTTGGGGTCAAAATTGCATTGGGCAGCCTGTTGCTGTGTTGGGACAGGCACTCACTGAGGATGTGTGCATTTGCAGGTAATTCTGCTGCTGAGCTCTAGCCAACCCTGTCAGTCAGAGGCCTGACAGGAGAGAAGACCAAAGCTTGCCCCTGTACACAGTGTTGGTTGGCTGCTTGCTGTGGCTTAGCTCTCACAGGGAGGGATATCAGGCTCTTTGCCATAAATCCAGAGATGTTTGGTTTTTTCTTCACAAGATGTAAAAGGGAGACAGAGCTGTGCAGTGCCCAGAACACTCAGGCTGATGGTTTGAGAGTAACATGTGCAAGGGTTTGTAGCCCTTTTGCAGCCTTTGGCTGTGCCCTGCTGCAGCTTCCCCATGAAGTTTCCTGTTTGGGCAAAGAGGGCATCTGAACACTTGAAAGATACAAAACAAAGCAAACAAAAAAAAGCCAAACAAACAACTCCAACAAATACCAAAAACACAGACCTTTTCCTGTCAACATCTGCTGGGGATTGCTTGATGCAGAAGAAAAAATAGTGCTTTTCTGAGTTACAGTCAGTTTTCCTGTCTATAGGAGAGGCACTAACAGTGTTTGAAGCAAACTCATGCCAAGTCCTTCTGTAACTTCTGAAACTTTACTTTCTATTCATTTTCTTTTCTATTGTTTTTCTTTTCCTTGCAGTTATCATCAAAGCAGTTCTTTGCTTAAGATGCAGAAGGATATTGTTCACTAGCATTTGTAATCTGATACAAGATATTTGATATTTATTGGCTTGAGATTAAGATTTGGGACTGGAATACAATCAAATTTGAGTAATAAAGTGATAATAAACCCAAACCATTGATGTTTCCTTCCAAAGTGCTGTCTCCTCTGAGGGGAGGTGACCTTCACGGGGCAACAGCTCTTCAGTTTGCTGAGGCAAGTGGAACACTCACATGAGGGGAGGAGGGCAAAGCCCTGGAGATGAGGACAGGGTATCACATGTAACACCACATTTTCAGGAAGGCTGGAAGGCTTACAAAAGGGGAGAGAAACAACCACTCCCTACTCCCAGTTTCAGTGACTCGTTAAGGTGATGGGAAGAGCAGATTTTAGTGTTTTTAATGCCATGAGACTTGCACAAAAATGTATCTCTGTGGATGAAGAAAACAAGGGTATAGTTCTTAACAGGGTTCCCTTTTAGCAGGCAAAATTCTTATAAAAACAAAGTCTGAGTTTTACTAGTCACTGCTTATTTTCTTAGTTCTTGATAGTTTGCTTTAGTACTTAAGAGTTAATACTATAAATTAGAGACATGGCAAGTGGCCAAATTAGTTTGTCTTTTTTTTTCTTCTAGCCAACTGTCTGAACTTGTTACAGCATTGGCAAGGAAAAAATCAAATGTAAACTTGTCTTTTTCAAACAAGAATTCTTTGTATTGTTTTTGTTTTCTTATGAGAAACAACAATGGCATGCACAGTCATTTTAAGTAGCTTACATATGTTCTTATAAAGAATGTATGATGTGTAAAGCCCAGCCAAATTCAGCAGCCTTTTTAAAATGAATATAGATGTGGCAAGAAGCCACATGCCTGCAAGACTTGGTGTGTTTTTGAGAAAAATCTTTTTGAATGGTTTCAGAAGTTACCAGCCCAGGAAGAATAACAACATGTATAGATGAGAATAGCAACCAGATGTTTTTGTACAGGCTGTGAAAACATTGGGATCTCCACCTGGTTTTCAGTGTTGAGTTTGGATTACAAGGGTCTACTTGGTATCTACCTGCTTGCTGAGTTTATGCCTGCACCTGCAAACCTGCAATATTTAACATGAGGGAGGAGGAAGAATGATAATGGGATGCCAAGCCAAAGAATGTTTCTCTTTTGATTTATGCCTATAATATGACTTTTTTTTTTTTTTTTTTTACTTTTTACACTTGAGAATGAAAGTAAAACTTTGTGGCCTGAACGAGAAAATGTAGGCTTGGCTGTTCTTCCACTGCAGATAGTAAGTGCTGTCCCAGGAGGGTGTCTAGCAACTGCAGTTTTGGAACTCACATTAGACAATGAGAAGTTAAATGATGCTGGGATGAACTAATGTCTTTGAAAAAAAATAACCAGGGGAAGCAAATTAGGAAGTTTGCTTTATTAAACAAGGCATGAAGTGTCCTTTTTCTTCATACTTCCATAATGTGTATCTGACCCACCTAACAGAACCAAATGCAGAAACTGACTTAAGTCCTTCGTGCAGCAAGTGCCATTCCCAACATTAATTGTCCCAGATTCTTTGTACTTTTGGTAGGAAATGCTATTGTACAAAATCTTTTATCTAGGATTAGTAGAAATTTGACTTGATCATCACACCTGTATTTAATGTATTTCATATTATTAAAGAATTGCCCAGCCAAGTAAAAGTATAATTTAACTTTTTATCCATGTTTTTGAGAAATGTCAGCTGCCAGGTACCATACAAATGTGATTCTGAACAGCTGTTCATACATGTTGTTTGATAGCTTTTTGAGCAAAAGTAGCAGTAATTTTTTTTTCTTAAAAGCCTCTGTCCTTCCCCCTGTCATTCAGCTATCATTAAGATCAAGTATTGTATGTTGTGGCTGTTCAGCTGGTGAGAACAAATACAAGTTGTCCTGACTGCCTGTGCACAAAACAAATATTTGTTAGCAGTTTTTCAAAGATTAACGTAATCTCATCATCCTCCCAATCCCTTGGGTTTTCTTAGGAGTTTGTCTTGGGTTTTTTTTTCAGCAAGTTCTGCTTGAGTGGTATTTTGTTTATGATTGATTTAAAAGGAAGGTGTTGAAGTATTTGTCCTTTTCTCTCTTGACCTGCTTGCTTGGTTTCTTTCACCCATCTGACTTATGGGATAAGTCTCGTGGCTGAGAGTTTCTCAGTTATTTTGTCATTCTAGCTTTGTATGACAGTCCACGTGCATATTTACTGGTAGATGTGTGTGTTCTTTATTACAAGAGATTTTTTTTACTATCACAGTAATAATAATTTCCACTCTGCTGTTCTTCATGCTTGCCCAGGAGGTTTTTGGTTTGTGGCTTGTTGTTTTTTTTTCCAGAAGGCTCAGTGGAGCAGAGCTGTTTGCTGCTTGGCACTTCACTAAACTCCAGTTGTCTTCTGCTTTCCTAAGATCAATTCTGTGTGCTTGTAGTTCAGTGTTTTCTGCGTTGGTCCTGTGCCCTTAAAGAAGATGGATTTCTGCACTGGGTCGTGTATGACTGTTCAGCTGCACGTCGTTCAGCAGTGTCAGATGCATTCCCTCAACCTTGCAAAATGTTAAAATTTTCCATGGAAGAATGGAAAATGTAAACGCTCAGGAGCACCCACTGTCACAGTCAGCCTGCTTTTGGCTTGCTCTTGTTGATGTGGTGGTTACTGCTTCTTCTGAGCTGATCTGCTGACCTGGAGGTGCTCTGGCTGTCCCAGCAAACAACTTCAGATCCAGCACTCTGTGGTAAATGACCCTCTGCCCCAGCTTCCTGCTCAGCACCTGGGAGGTGTTTCATACCCTGTAGGCCTCATAGGGACTGCTCTTCTGCTGGAATGCTCTCAAGTGACTCTGAGTAAGAGTTTATTCCCTTGGAGTGCTTTCTGTTCAAGGCTACAGGTGGTCTTTTGGAACACTTGAACACGAACCTTTTAGCAAGATTAACATGAGTTGAGGTAAAAATGTGTGCAGTCTTACTGATGTTGACATCTGATGCATTTCCATACCCAAGTCCTATGGATCCTGCTCTAGGTGAACCTGCTTTCTGCAGGGGTTTGGCCTACATGTTCTCCAGAAGACCCTTCCAACCCCTACCATTCCATGATCCTCTCCCTGCAGTGTGTTCTGCTTCCTGTAACTGAGTATCAAGAGAAACAAAATATGCAAAATTATGAAATCATAATTTCTGTATTTCCCCTCTTGTTTGTCTTCCTTAATGATGCATAGTTTATGCTTGTTTGGAGTTGATGTGGCTTAAGTATTTGTCTGCTGTGAAGCCATGTAGGTCTGAAGATGAAGAGCCTTCACTCTGCCAGAGACTGTAGTATCACGCTGAAGTTCACAAAAGGCTCAAGATCTCTGGGTCCATGATCCTCAAAAGAATGGGGAACTTTTTGTTTGGTTAGGGTTTTTTTTTAACCCTCCTGGAATTCTGAGTAATGATGAACATCTGCAAAGCACTGCATCAAAACATATTTTGATGTCATGGTATATGACACGGTATATGACTGAAGGGCAACATCCCCCTATGTACTGAAATAATTAACAGAAAAGAAAGGAGCTAACTGGGGAAACTGATGCGTTCTGTGTGAAATGTGTTTGTATTTGAAATTTCACTTTGAAATTTCACATTGAAATTTCACACTTTGAAATTTTCACACTTGAAATTTCATCTTTGCATTAATTGACCTACTTCATGTCTGGATTACAAATTGGTAGTGAGACCCCCTGCAGCCCAGAGGTCACCTGGAATTAAATAGTTAACTATGGATGTAAGAACAGATCTGCTAGGTTGTCAAACCAAAAGTTCCTCTAGCTTAGGTTCCTGTTTCTGATAGTCATAAGAGCTGCCAAAATATCTAGGAAAAGTTATAGCAGGGCTAAAACTTGATGATAGTTTCCCAGAGTATTCTAGGAATATCCCAGATATCTCCAGCTCAGAGACTTTCTGAAGCAGACCTTGTCAATTTTTCTAAATTATTTTTTTTTCTCCTACCAAGAAGTTAGTGATTGTTTTCCTGAACCCATGCATACAATATAGACCTGTTTTGATCAAACAATTGTGAAGCATCAAGCTTTTTTGGAACTTCTTTGCCAGATTTGTTCCATTACCATTGTTGCCAAAAAAGACCTTCCCCTGTGATATCAAAGTTTTACCTTCAAGTAAGGAAACTGAAGGGTTTTTCAAACAAGTGTTCCATAGTTACCTGCAGTTGTTATTCCTTCTCTGTTTCTCAGGGTCCCTCCACCTAGAGTTGGTGGCTGAAAGATAAAACTAGATTTGCTCTGCCCAGTGTTTTTGTCACTGTAGTGTGGTGTCTGTCCACTGTGGGCACTGAGGCTCAGAAGAGAATTACAGAACTTATCAATGCTTATGGTATCAAATGTTCCTGTGGTCCATGCGCATAACAGCCCCTACCTCTGTTCAGTGACTCTATTTTGCCTGTCCTTCCTGCATGCTGTAGGAACTTCTTGAGTACAGTCCAGCTTGGACAATGTAGGGGAAAAGAGCTGACTGGATAGTGTTTGAAACTGGCTTAATCCAGCCTGGGTGGGCTGCCACTGAAAAGAGCCATTCTTCCTCAGTCCTTTCCTTCTCCACCTCCCCTCTTTCCATCACTTGTTTCTTACTTTTTTAATATGTATTTTTATTCTTCAAGTTGCTAGACATTGCCATGAAATCTGCACGTTTTAATTTTTGGGGGGGTTCTAATTCTGCTTTTCAAGTGAAATCAAATGAATGAGGACTTCAGCAAGCAAGCAAGAATTTCATTGAATTATCCAAGGGTGAAAAAACCTCAAAGTAAGCTTTTCACATGGATAAACAAACAAGTAAACTTCTCTGGAAACTAGCAATTGCTGTGATCCAGCCCATCTCCTCTCCCACAAATTCTTGCTTCAATGTGCAGCCACATATGTTTGATTTATTTTTGATTGACATAACAATGTGAGGGCCAAATGAATTAAAAATGAAGCTACGTTCTGAGCTTTGGCGTTTCATCGTGTGCCAGGAATCCTCAGTGCTGTGCCACGTTGTTTGAGAGCGTTCTATCATCATCAGTAATAATAATTTCTGAGCAATCAAATTAAACTATCTCTGTGCATCTAAATAAACAAATAAGTTGTGGTTCTGCAGAATGTGTGTGTGTGCCAAGTGTGAGACTTGGCCAGTTGTTGAAATGGTGCTGCTTTTAATGGAGAAGTATTCGGTTTATTTGGTGTCAGCTCCCAGTGTTTGTGCTAACTTAAGACTGGCTTGCAAAAGACTCTGGTCCCTTGGTAGGGATTTTCCTCCAGTGTCTTTTAGAAGCTTCTATAGTTCTTGATTTACCTAGTATTTTAACTGCCAGAGGTATTTAAAAGAAAAATGTTATTAGGTTGTCATTCATCATCTCCAAACTGCTTTATCATCTGAGTTCCATGTACTCTGCTGGCCAGGAAGAATTGTCATAAAATTCTGCATGTAAGAACTGCTCAGTGCTGGAAGTGATGAGCAGTCTCCTGAGCTCTCTTAAAACATTTTTATTTATGTTTTTAATAAACTGTTGGTGTATTTCAAAATTGAAGTTGAATTAAGTGGATGAAAATACAAATTGTGCAGCACGTCTGGAGGGGAGAGGTAAATCCTCAGTTACTTAGGAGGCTGAAAATTTTTGTGGTTGGCAGATTTGTTTATGCGTGCCAGATGACTTGGGCTTGTCAGAGGACCACAACTGCAGCTAGTCAGGCAAAGCAGAATTCAAGTGTGAATATTCTAAATCCTTGAGTTCAGGCATTGAAAACTAGTTCACACACTGAGCAGAAGCTTGCCCATAACAGACCTGAACCCAGCACGGTGTGTGCAGTGGCACTGAGATGCTGCAGCCTTCCCTCAGAAGGTGACAGTGATGAGGAGCCTGTAGTGGCAACCCTCCATCATCAGCCAGTCTCAAAGGACTTGGCAGAAAGGATCAGTTCTCCAACTCCTGCTTCTCAAATCTAGACAAGGAGATGGAGCTGGAATGGCTGGGACAGCAATGACTTGTATACGTCACATGGGGGACTTTCTGGTGGAACCCTTTATCCTTCTGGAAAATACTGGTTCATGGGAAACAGAACACTGCAGGAGCATGTTGCATGTGATGAAAATTTGATTCACGTAAAAGTGGTTGTGAGAATATTTCAGTTTTGTATTTAAAAATTACTTTATTTCAATTTCAGTATAAAATGTAATAAAGACTAGGAAATAAAAAACAGGGACAAAATACTACTTTCTCTCTTTTCTCTCTTTCTTCTTTCCTCTCTTTTTCCTTTTTCCTATTTCAAAGGTTTCAGGGTCCATTTTAATTGGACTGGGTTTCTTGAGGTTTGAGTTAAATTGGGGGTTTTTTTTTAAGATTCTCATAAATTGAAATTAAAATATTTTTATTTTCCAAAGGAAGGGCATTCAAAATTGTGAAATGGGCCTGAAAATAACCAAACAAATAACTAGTAGAGCTCTGCCATCAAGTTCCAGTATCACATTCACAGTTCCTCCCCTGCTTCTTCTTTTCTGTGGGAAGACAGTAATTTATATCAGCTGTTTTTTTCTCGGGATGCTGTGTTTTTCCCAACACAGCTTGTGAATCATAATGGGTAGAACTGGGACTCTGCTGCCCCTGTCCTCTGACACCTTGTCTTTCCCCACTAACTGCTCATAGCATTTGGCAGGGAGATAACAGCAGTTCTCCCTGCAGTGACCAGAGTGCAGATCTGAGCAGGGCTCAGTGAGGAAGAGCATAAATCTTACAGAACAGCCCCAGGGCTGTCTGAGTAGCTGTGACCTGTGCAGGCTGCAAAGAGTGACAGAAGTAAATTCATCTCAGTGCAAAGAGAAGTAAATTCATCTCCGTGCAAATAGAAGTAAATTCACCTCAGAGCAAAGTTTTTCTTGTTTATGACAGACAAAAGCCCTTGGAATCAAACTGAGGGTGCTGGTATCTGTTCATGCTGCTTTAAAATAGGAGAGCCTTCTGTATCCTGCTTTCTTACTGATAAAATGGATGATCAGTTTTACAATAATTAATTTTTAGGCAGTGCATCTCTCTCCCTCTTTCTTTGCATTTATCTCTAAATGTGAATCATCAGCTTTTAGATGCTTCGTACCCAACAGGTGCTCTTCTAACTCAGTACCTGAGACCTTTTACTTTGAGAAAGGTCAAGGAGGACAAATACAGCTTCACTTTTAACACAGTGTGATTATTCTGATTTTAAATATCTTTTGTGCAGTATCTAATAATAATAATAATTAAAAAGTGAACAAATTGAATGAGTTGTAAAATTATAAAGTTCAAATGTGGTGAAAATGTACATCTGGTTAGGAGCTTGTGATTTCAGTTGTGTTTGGAAGAAGTGCAGGTAGACTTTTGTCTCCAATAATACTAACTATAAAGAAAAGAAATACTAGAAAGCATTAACAAATATTTTGGTGGGGCAATATATTCATATGGATTTTTTGCAGTCAGACAGATCCACACTGAGTCAGACAGATGCACATCTGCAGAGCGCCAGAATTTTTCTCCTCATCCAGACTTTGCATTTTAATTTTTAATTTTAATTTCCTTTCCAGATAGATCTGGTGTCTTAACTGTGAAGATCTTAGAAATATTTGAAGAGTGTACAATACAAGTTGCCATCTGCCAGCAGCTGGAACATTCTTCTATGCTTTCATCTGAGGATGCTGTCATCAGTGAAGGAGAACCAATACTCAAAGTCCTCTTTGCAAGAGAAACAGCAGCTCACCTGAAGAGCAGGCCACAGGATGTCATCTACATCTACCCTCCATGGTGAGTGGGGAGAACTGGCCACTCTTGCTGTAGCACTGCAGAACAAATTGGGGTTGGTAGAACGCCAGCTCCATTGTCATAGGAAAGACCTTGAGGGGCAGGGAGGGAGCAGGGCTCTCTCATGGTCAGCTGTCTGGCAACCAGAGAGACTTTGACAGATACCTTTTCAAGATCAGATAACAACTGAATGCATATCATAATGCCTCTAGTGTTGCTTAGGGCTTCAGTTTTGTTTTCTCTTAATATTTTCATGTTTAGAGCAATAGAAAGGCCTGAGCAATGTCTTATCAATGATAAGGCCAATAAAGTGCATACTTTCTGGTAGCAAAGTAGTTCAGGAATGCTCATCTGTTGCTTTGAGAATGGGTTTAATGTTTCAGTAGAAAACCTGTATTAACTGTACAGCTTTCAGCAAAAACAACATGCAGCTACAGATGGGGGTGGGGAAACAAAGAAGAAATGAGATTCATACTATTCTTAAGGAATTGGTAGGCACCTTTTTGGTAGTTCCACATTGCTGCTGCTCTTAATGTCCTCAGTTCCTCTAATCCCTCTTCAGCACAACCCTTTCTGGAATTCTTCAAAATGTTTGGTCTACATTTGTGACTTCCAAATTGGGTTACTTTCCTGAATTTAAGGGGTAGCAAAGCAATGACACTGCCAGTAAAGAGATGGTTGTTGGTGGCTGTAGGTTAGAAAGTCAACACTTCATAAAAATTAAGGAGCACTTTGTAGTGGAATATTCCTCCTCTTTTCACTTTTCTAAACCCAAATTATAAAAGAGGAAATATTTTTCTTACGTATTTCAGTTTTCATTACCTGAGTTTTAGCCTCCAGCTGCCTCTAGTATTTGACCATATCCTTTTGCAAAATACATCTTCCTGTTTTGCAAAAGTCCATCTCTGGTTTTTATCTTCACTGATAGCTGCAAATATCTTTTGGGTTCCCCAATTTGTAGTGTTTCACTTCTAAAATGTTGTTTAACTCTTTTGTGGAGGTAATTAAAAAATTAAGGGAAGATACTTAATCTGTGGCTTATTATGGCTTCAGATACACTTATTGATTACTTAGATGTAAATAGATCAGTACCAAAGGGAAATACAGTTGAATATTTAAGTCCTAGTCTGAAATTAGTCACTGCTTTCTTTTTTTTTTTTCTTGTTTCCTTCCTCCTACTTCCATCGTAGTTCCATTTTTCTCTTCAGGTTTCCTTTGTTGTTTTTAAACCACAAGACATTGCATTTATGCTGCTGCATCTTTCTGCATAGACCTTAAACTGCAAAGATTTTTGTATCGGCAAAACTGTATTAATTAGGGTATGATGCAACTTCTTTTTTTCATCCTTTTTTCTTCTCCTTAGTGGTAATTGTCAGTATGCTTAGCAGATGTCCCAGGCTACTCTGGCTTGTTCCACATCTGCTCTGTGAAGATGTAGCTGCACTGGTAGTGATCCTTTCCAGACTACAAGCACCTGTAGTTGTAGTAGGCTTCTCATTTGGTTGAATTCTAAGATGTTCTGAACGTAAAGCTCATTTTTATATATATCTAAATTGAGATATGTTGAGAAAACTTTACAGCTGTCTGTCTTCTCAGAAATAGAACTTTGTTTTTGGTTTTTATTTTAGTGGGATGCACTTCTCACATAAATAAAAGGTTATTTCTTGAAACCAGAATGTTTGGGCACAGGACACATCTATATTTTCAGAGTTGTGCTCCTGACCTTTGTGGCCCTCAGGGCACTTTATAAAGACATTAGTCAATAGAAGAAAAACTGCATTATATCTCCAGTCCTATTTTCTATTATTTTGGAATTATCTTCATGTCAGTCATTTCTTTGTTTACTCAACCAGAAGTCAAAAGAAGTTGGGCTGGATACTGTTAAACTAAGCCTACTGGAGGAGGGGAGAGGGGAGGGTGAGGGATGGCTTTGGTTTAGATTATTATTTGGCACTTTTAGTTTACATTAAGTGGAAATTGGACTTGTATACTTAATAGAAGTTTCCTCTGACACTTTTCCAATCTTCTATTCTGTGAAACTCTTGCTTGAGAGCTCTGAATGCTGAAATGTAGTTTCCGTTACTCTGCGTTGAATTTGTACTTCTGTTGTTAAAAACAAATGCTGTTTGTGTTAAAATGCTTTCCTGCTAATTCAGATGTGTGACTTGTGTGAAAATGAATTAACTAAATCTACCCCTGACACGGTGAAATAAGCATATTTACATATCTTACTGCTATCCCTAGTCGGAAGCAATAGGGAACAAAAAAAGTAGTAGATGTAAGGGAAGACAACCCCTGAGTGACCTGCGTGTACTTGCACACTCTGCATCCTGTATTTTGAGATGTATGGGAAGGCAGAATGGGATGAGATGGGGTGATTTATAAGCAGATGACTTCTGTTGCTGTAATGTCCTAAGTAGAATTTCCCAGTATCTTTAAAATAACACCTCAGAATTATGTCCTATCTGCTTTTTTGCTTTCTGACCAGGCAGCTGAGTGAGTAGGTAAGATGCAGACACACGGGCTGCTGGCTTCTGTATGTGACTGTTTGTGAGCACAATTTGAATGCAGCATTTTGGAGCCTTGGTAAAATTAGACTTTGCTTGTGTGACTGTATTTGTATGTGTTGTGAACTCAGTGCACAGTTTGGCATGTGAAATGTCTCTGGCAGTACACATGCATAAATACTTGGGGAAGCAACATTTAGAGATTTGTAGATATATTTGTCGGTGTTTGTGTACAGAGTCCCGTGGTACTTCAGCACTAGAATACAAGCAATTTAATTTTAAAAATAAAACATTGACAGGAGGCCACTTATAAGAAAATTATGAAGGTGGACTTTGCTCGTAAGAGTGATGCCACCAGCTTTTGAGGGAGCTTTGTGTCAGAGTAAGAATTTACCGGACTGTGCCCCGATTTCCTTAGAACTGGATATGGATTTCTTCAGGTCTAGTGTCTTAAGATACTTATGTACAGTCTTGAATGAAAGGGCTTTATGTAAGAATCATCACTTGCTATAGGGAAAGCAGCCCCAATAGGTGATTAACACTTTCAAACCAGCATGTCTGGTGGAGGAAGGAGCTCAGCTGCCTGGCCTCTGAGCCTTCTGATGGGATCCTGCTCTGAGGCTATATTATTGCAGTGCTGTATCTAACTAAAGCCTAAAGCCTTGGATCCATCCCATGAAAATGGTTGCGTGTCTTGGGCTGGAGCTGGTTTCTGTCTGGCCAGCTGGGAACACATCAGGTGAGAGCCCTCGGCCCTGCCTGTCCCGGCCTGCGCCGGCCCGCCCGCGCTTCTCACTGCAGCCACCTGAGCAATTTCTTGGATTAAGATTTTAAACCAGCACCTCATAATTTTTACAAACTAAAAGTGAATCATTAAGTGTTTTTAACAGCTGGAAAAGGAAGAGCTTGTTACTGAGTGTAATTAAATTGATTACTAAGTCTTTATTCACTTTGCAGACATAGACATCCAGCAAAAGGTGAAGAGTGCTCAAAGACATGAGAGAAGGGGAACAAAGGCTTCCCAGTTCCACTGGTGGTGATTTTATGGTTTCAACTAAATTAGGGGTTTTTTTGTTGTTAGTTTGGCTCATTGTAAAAATGATATAAATAATTTACCATATCTAGCAGGAAGTGGTAAGAACTGATATTTTGAGACACTTCAGGATTTGTTTTTCTGCTGACAGTAGGGTTTAGGTTAGATAGACAGTTTCCTGCAGGTACTTCTGCCTCCTGCTTGTAGCTTTGCCTACTGTTGAACATTCAAGGAAAATTAACCTAAAGAAAATGGTGCAGATTGGAACGCTTTTCCTGCCATTAAATGTAACAACTTGGAAGTGTTTTTCTTGTATTTCTGAAGTTAAACTACTAGAAGTATGTTGATATGAATACAGTTGCTGACAAAAGCAATGTAAACCACAGATCACATGTGATTTGGACAAGCTCAGAGATCAATCCATACCTATTGAAACTATGGAATGTGGTGGTCTGGTATGAAACCTCCAGTTTGGGGGGTTCACATGCTGTTGCCAGCTTGAGGGCTGGGACAGTATGAAGGGGACAGAACCACTTTGTGATCTGTTCTCATGTTGTCTGTAAACACTGGTCACTCTGCACTGCAGAAGACTGGAGAGCCCCTATTCCCCAGGGGACTGCTCTGTGCTTACGAAAAAAGAAAAAAAAAAAAGAAAAAAAAAAAGAGAGTTTATTTTAGGAACTTAATATGGTAAGTATATAAAACACTTAGCTCTGTGACATCAACAGGCAGCTTCAAAGTTGTTCTCTAGTTTCTCTTAACCTATTAAACCACAGGGATTCATAATTACTCAGCTTTGAAAGTGTTCCAGGGCCTGGTGAAAGTGTTTAATGTGGACTTCTCATTTCTAGTTGAATTACACTGGATTCAGTCTCTCCTCTGTGAAACAGGTTTAGAAGAGTTTGACTTATTTACTGCCCAGAAGAGCTCATACAAAACACTGCTGCAAGATCAGCTGGTGTACAGTGATGAAACCTATCTCAAGTCCTTTAAGGTGCACTAATGATGGAAATTTGTGTAGAAATGTTCAGGCAAGCTCTGAACAAGTTTATGTGTAGGTAGCAGTCTAGCTTTGTGGACTTGTGTATCCTGGATTTGCTGTAGGCTCTTTTGTTGGCTTAACAACAAAACTTAGGATAAATGGTTATGTTACTATGATTTTTGTGTAATCTTAAACACACTGTCTTACATTACATGGTCTCACATAATTTTGGTGAGCAGTAAGAGTACTGACACAGGGAGCTTATGTGAAATGGGTAATTTTTGGTCTAGTGTGACTGGTGTTGGAAGAGGGTTTGTTGCTTTCACCAGTCAAGGATGCATTTGAGAGCATTGTTATAGAGTAACTATCACAAGAAAGATCATGTGAGAGGATGATCTTGGGCTTTGTGCATTCTTGAAGAGATGACCTACTGCAGCTTTGTAAGAAGGAGAGCAGCAATGTCCTTAAAAAATTTCCTGTTGTGACAAGGTAAAATGCAAATACAGATTAAAGGCACGTATGGAACACCTCTGGAATAAATGTTCAGTTCCTTTGCTTACTCCACAGAGAGGCAGCTCCTTTGAATGCTTGCTTGATCAATTCAGCAAAAGTGATCTGTGTTCAGCATCTTCCTTTGATGAACTCTAAGCATTTTTATATATATAGAGAGAGATATAAATATTCAAACGGATGGAAAAGAGGAGGGGGAAAAGATCACCAGTCAGATCCCTCCTATCGGAAAGATGTTAGCTCTGCCTTTACATTCTTCCTTTGAAGATGTTACAATAGCAGAGTGGGATAATCCTGATAAGAGGGACGAGGTTCACTCGGAAGATAAAATTCTACAAAACTTCAGAGCTGTAAAGCCAGTGTGGGCACTATTTCTAAAGTACATATAGGAATGGCCTTGGAGCCAAACATCTGATCATATCATCTGCTTGGAATTGCTTCTCAGAGATCATGCACTTGTGAAAATTGAACCTCCTTTCAGAAGAAGCTGCAGGTTTCTGGAAAAATGTTTATTTTTTTAAATTAGTATAAGCATTTCTTAGATAGTATATCCAGGGTTCTGTAGATTAAAACTGGATATTTAAACATGACTGCCTGTCTCTGGGCAAATAGCTGATGGTATCTTGCCGTGCTGAAAAAGGGGACTTTCCATTGTATTGTACCAATGAAGTGCTGGGTTTTGTTGATACTTTGGTCTGCTTTCAGCCAAATCAGTTGGGTCAGAAGTGAGTGGTCTTTGCGAAGCAGCCACTTGGTTTTTAGGTCAAGGTTGAACTGCATTTTTGTCACCACAAACACCCCCAGCAGGCATAGAATACATCTTTCTGTCCAGGTGGGCATCTGAACTGGTCAATGCAGTTGGTGGTTATGCTTCTGGCTCAAGAGAGCAGCAAGGGCAACCAAGCAGCCTGCACAGAGCTTGCCTAGAAGGAGCATTGCACGTTGATCTACAGGGAGCACTGCACGTTGTTCTTCAGAGGTAATTCTGTGCTCAGGAGAGAGCATCCACTGGGATTTCTTTCTTTAGTACAGGACATTTCATGTGTAAGAAAGAAGAAAGTGTAGAAAAAAGGCAGTGAATGTAAATAGCCTGGTTTATGCTGGGTGGAAGTGGTGTTTTGTTGGATATCAGCTGAAATGGATCCTCCTGAAGTGTCCAGTTAATCGGAGAAATCTTGTCACTCACTGTGGAGCTTATGTGTTGAGGAGTTAGCACACCTTTGAGTCTGTGGTTTTTAGGAACAGAAGAAGAAAATTGTTTTTAAGCCTCTGTTCCTTACAATCTGTTTATGTTAGAATTATTAAGTTGCTGGATAGTAAGAATAAAATTGTCCTATCCTAATAATCACAAAATATTCCCATCCTGAAAATCTTAATAATGTATCCTTTTTCTTAGTCTTTTTTTTTTTTTTTTTTAATGAAAGGTCTGTACTTGAAACTTTCCAGCTTTTATAAGTGAGGAAATTCCAAGCATTTTGTAGTGACAGATACTGTTAGTGGGTAGTTGTCCACTGACGTCAAAAACAGAGGATGGTGAACAGCTTTGCTCGAGAAAACGAAAAATGTATGATCTTGGATAAACTCTGTGTTAGCAACAGAGCTATCAATGATATACGAGCAGCTTCACATGAGTCCCCATGTGCATTCAATCCAGTGCTGAGTTCCAGATCTTGTTTAATGAGCAACTGATGGAGCCAGGACCTGGCACTGCACAAAATCCTGCAGTCTGCTTTATCCAGTCATGTAGGAAAAACAAGCTAAATAAGTTCAGATGAACAAGTTCAGAATTACTGCAGGGTTATTAAAAAGTTGTGATTTGTATTGCTCTACTAATGTTTATGACTAACACATTTGGGACGTGTAAAACAATACTTAATTTGTAAAAAAACTATGTGCCAAAATTCCTGCAGTAGTTTAACCACTAAAGAGCAACTTTTGACTGTGAATGGTTTTGTTTAAATGTTTAAGATTATCAGTAATCAGCTAATCTTTTTTTTTTTTTTTTTTCATTTACATTTGAAAAATGATGATTTCTTCTTGTTGGATCACTGTTCAGCACTTTCACTTTGTGAAACACAATGTATTTCCATAGCTCATTGTTGAGAAACAATTTTCAAGTCCAATGCCATCCTCTTTAGCAGGTGTGATTTGCTACTGTAAAGGTAGGTTTGTAGGTGCAGTTTTTTACATGCAGTTCTATATGCAGTTGTGTTGGGCTTTGAATATACTGGGTATTTTACTCCACAGTGGAGTCATGCAATTTTGGATGGCAAAGAGATGGATGAAGCGTGAATTTACTAAATTGTCACATCTGGTGATTCCCTTCAACATGAATATGTGCTTTCTCAGACTCCTTCTCCTCAATGTCACATTTTAGTGTAGGTGAGCAAAAATTAAATTACTACGCTCCTAGCAGAAATAAAAATGAAATCCCAAGTATTTCAACAGAAATGTCACTCTCAAATATTTGAAAAATTTGGATTGTTGCTACCCAAAATGCACTACTCAAAACATCTCTTCTATCCTGGGGGACAGGAGCACGGGGAGAGGGAAACAAATTTTGCTGTTATTTCTACCAGGCAGATTGCTTTCCTTTCAGTAAATGCTTATGGAAAAAAATGCTTGTGGTTTTATGCATTTCTGGCAGCAAGAACGTACTTTGGTATAGAAAGCAGTTCAGCTGTGAAACATTCAGTGTAGCCTTTTGTGTGTTTGGAGCTTCTCTTCCATTTTTTTTTTAAATCTTTTTTTTTCCCTCTTTATGGTTGGACTCAGTGATCTAGGAGGTCATTTCCAACCATGATTATTCTGTGATTCCTACCAGTTTCTGAGTCAGCTTTAACCATGCCGATTGCAACGTACTGCCTTTGTGGAGGCTCCTTTGACAGTTTCCTGAGATGTCCTGATAAGTTATTCCCCATTACTGTCCCAGTATGGCCTTCTGCAGGCCAAGTTTCTCCCAGCAAAAGTATCAGAACAGTATCCATGAGATTAGAAGTGGTGTTCAACCATTCATTTCACCTTTGAGGGGTTCACTGCATTTTGGAAGCCAAATCACCGATGTGTTTCCAAAAGAAAAATCATGCTTGGCAGTATCTGGAAAGGGGTTTTATTTGTGTGTTTTTGGTTTTGATTTGCTTGTTTGTTTATTTTCTCTCAGTAACCCCTTTGGGCTCCTGAAATGGTATCTCTTGCTCTCTTCTTGATAGAAACTTAAAAATCCTAGTGAATTTCTGTGGATGTTTGTGGTTTTGATGGTTCTTTATCTCCCCCTTTTTTAAGTTTTGGATTTTTTTAACTTTTTTTTTTAATGGTAGTCATTTATAGAGCATCATGATGATGGGCTCTACATGGTCTTCCTGGGAATCACTGTCCATAGTCAGTCTTGGCTGGCTTAACAGCAAGGACTGCACGTCCACCTTGAAACTGCTGCTGCTGTTCACAGCACAGCTGTTGCAAACCCAAGTCTGTCAGTATCTTCAGCTAATACCTTGTAATTTGAACTAAGGCTGTGAAGAAATAACTCCTTTTGCCATCTCCAAAGTACTGTTGGGACAGCCATTGTAGATCATAACTTAATTACTCAAAAAAAAACCAACCCTGGCAGAAGGTCTACCAGAGTGCTGCGTGCTACAACACACTGAAAACACTCAACTTGAGAACACTTGAGATTCAGTATAAAACCATAAATTGCATTGATGGTATTTGTGTTTTCATTTGTCTTCCCAGCATGGCACAGCATGTCTGCCTTTTGTGTTTCCCGGAAACAAATCACTCCTCCAAGCTGAGGTTCATTTTTGAAACGTGGGCAATGCAATTATGTGAGACTTGTACGTTGCATTTGTGCCGTAGCGAGTTCTGCTTGTCTTCTAGCTCCCTGAGCTTGTCATAAATATTAATTTAATAGGGATGGTACTATTTTATGCATTGTGAATGTACAGAATGAGGAAGAGATAAATTTTATTGATAGGGGCTGTTGATGGAACTTACAAGGTTTGTAGGCTTAAAGGAGCCCAGATTTACAGTATATATCTATAGCAAACTTAATTACTTGGAAGACTTTTTATATTGAACAGGGTAGTTCTTTATTACCTTCCCAAATATTGCTTATCTTCAGTATTTCACACAAAATTAAATCAGCTGCCCAGTATTTTCTTTGTCTTTTTCAGTTTCCTTTGGCTGACACTCGTGGCCTGTGGTTTGAGAAGTTGCACATGAGGTGATTGTTTAGTTCTGCTGAGAGATATTTGACTCAGGAGTTCACTTTTCAGCCCTGCAGTATAGCAGGGAACCATTTACTAGCAATACTCAAAACCAAACCCATTTTTAAACCAAACATCAGCATACCACATTATCAACTTCTAGAACAGTCCACCTAAGCCTTGAGAACAGCCTTTGGTTGCTCTTCACTTCAGACAGGGCTGTAATTTCCTGATATTTGGGGACTGCTGCTCATGAAGGAATGGATTCCCATCAGGCTTACTGGTTATCCTGAAACTGCCCTTAGCTCCATCTCAATTTAGAAGAGGAAAGGAGGGGAAATTATCAACACAACAAACAACAACAACAAAACAGCAAAACCCAAACAATTTCTGTATCTATTTATTTTTTTAGATTAGACTACTTATAAAAGTATTCTCTTCCTGTGTCTTCCAGTTATTATTTGGTTAGGATCCTTACCTGTGGTGACAAATCTTGTTCTTAAGCAAGCTCTATAATGCTGAAAATTTCCTTCATGGAAGATGTCTGAGATTCAGAAATCTGTTTAATCTTACACCTTAAGCCCCTCCATGTCCTTTTAGATTAAACTCTCAACGCCCAATTTGTAAATTAATATAGGTATTACTTGCTTGCAGAGTTGATTGTGTTTAATTTTTCTTGTTGTAAGCTTCTCTTGAAAAATAATTTCCTATCACGTATTATCAGCTGTGTTGATTTACTTAGAAATATTTTTCCATCCAGAATGTGACTAAATTTATTAGTTAATATATTCAATTTAATATTAGTCATTGTTTATTTATTAACTGCTATCATAATGCTGCTGCTTTATTAACTATACAGTATTGTGGGCAATTTGGAGGAAAATACTCCTTACAAGCCAGCAAGACAAAACCCAGCCTTACTGTATAGCTTCATCAGATGTTAAAATGCATATAAAATCATATGTTGGCATGCTGTAGCAAGCCAGAGTAGCACGTGTGGTGTGCTACCGCTCCCGGCTGAAGCTGGGCATGATCATAATCAGATGCAGTAGGGCTGGAGTCTGGGCATCATGAGACCCTTACCTTCTGCTCTGGCTCTCCTCGGCTTCCTCACTCTCCTGGAAGTGATGGAGCAGCCCCAGTAGGATGCACTCACTATGATCTTTATTGTGCTTTGCTGTTCCCCTTTGTTGTATTTCCCATCTGCGTGTGGCACTCCTTGTCCTTCGTTGGACCAGACCAGTTGTTCTTGGGACTGTGTTGTATAGAGTCACTTAAATCATTTGCTTTGAAATATAGATATTTAATTTTATTTTTGGAAGTTCAGGTTGTTGAGCAACATGGTTGACTGCGTGGGTCTCGTGAAGCAAGACCTACACTCAAGTGAAGCAGCAAGCAGCTGGGCACAGGCTGGGGCTGAACCTCGCAGGGTGGGAGCATTTCAGGCAGTGCTGTGAACACCATATGAAAACACACATTTCTCAGTGAGAAATCCCTGCCAACAGGAACCGTTTTACACGGTGCAGTGATGGGAAAACACTTTTCGAAGTAGCATTTCCATAGGAATTCCCGGGAGCGGTGGGAGGCTGGCCCGGGTCCCTCGGTGGCAGGTCCCCCTCCTGCCTTTCCCACCGGCTGCAGAAGGTGGCAATGTTGTCAGCAAAAGCCCAGGTAAAACTGCTCTCTCCAGGGTGACTGGGCTCTCCAAGATAGCCTCAGCCCTTATTTGTCCAGAACTTCTTCTGGCATCTAAGTGCCGTGTCTGTGAAGCGAGAGTCTGAAAAAGTGGGGTTTGTTGGGGTTTCTGTGCCGTTACTTTTGCACAGCTTGTAGTAACTCAGATCTGCTCTGAACAGAGGGATGTGTGTGAGACCCTCACCCCCTGCTTGCACACCTTGCTTCTCTGTAGTGCTGAAGAATGCTGTGGGCAATTTAATTTAACACTGTTAAAGTCTTCTCCATCCTGCCTATCATTGACCTTCTGTACTGGTGAACCATCCACCACCCAGAGAGCCAAACCTATCTCCTGAACTGCAGTTTAATTTCTGCAAAACACTTGTAAATGTTTCTGAAACCCACTGTAGTTCTCTTGCTCCCCTTCCCCGAGATGTTTACAGACTTTATTTGCTGGGATAGAAACTGAGAACTTCCCTGCATGCCACAGGTTTAACTTAGAGCTACCCCCTGACTAACAGGTTTTTAACCTCTTGGAAACCTAGCAGACCTGCCTCTGGGTTTGGTGGGGATGTTCTTATTTTCATATTTCTACTAACTCCTTGAATCTTTTCAATTATCCTCTCAAAAACTTTTACGGCTTGTGATTTTTTAAACGTTTTATTCTGTCTAGTGCTAATTCTCCACCCACAAGGGAACATACACAAGTTTTTGGTTTATGTTACCCCATTCCTTTCCTCTAGACTCTTGTCTCTTGAATCTACTCTGGTAAATCCATCACTTCTTTTAAATTATCATGAAACTTTTCAACATATTTAATTACTGGGTTCACCTCTCACTCTGTGTTCCTTACCAAGCCTCCCTGACAAGATGTAATGGAATTAATCTATTTAGGAGGTCAAATGGGGGGGAAAAAAACCCCAACAAATTCCTGATGTATTTTATGGTAAGCAGAGAACAAATATGATGACATCTTTTAATCCCCTACCCTCCTGCTTAACTTTATTTTCAACACAGATGACAATTTTTGTTGGATTCTTATCTAGTTACTTGCTGTTTTTCATAAGAAAGGCAGGGAGAGTTTAGGTGCCTAAAGCTGTACAATTTCCAGGAGTTTAAATAAGCAATCTATCAAGTTGTGTGTGCGTGTCCCCTTCCTGACCGATGTGTTTCTTGGGGATGCTACTCACTGCATTAAATACACACCTAAGTCTTCTGGTACTGCTTTGGTCTCTGCTCAGTGTTTGTTTGCTGGGTAGAAAAAAATCTGTTGCTGTATAGACACTTTGCCTGCCACTGCTCTGTGCTATATGGTGCAAATGATCCAGCATATATCCACAGGAACCCTGGATAATGGCTGTGTAGTATTACAGAAGAGTAAAGATGGGCTTTCAGAAGCCAACTAGGGTTTCAAGCAGTTTGTCTGGCAGAATCTGCTGTGTTCTGTCTTTACAAATCAAAGACAAGCCAGTGACAGCTTTCTTTTGAGAAATCTATGTAGGAGACTTTACAAAATGGAAGCTGGAAAACCAATAATCTCTCAACTCCAAAGACAAAACAGTTAAAGATATGGTGAGTTATTACCATGATAATTTTTGTTGCTTTAAGGACAGAGGGAATATGAAAAAATGCTTCATCTTGGGCCTTCTCTTTCATTAAACACTGCTAAGTGATGTGGTCTGGTACTGTTGTGATAATATGTCTGTCCAAGCAGTAAAGCTAAACAAATTGAGGCAAAAGCTTTGTGATTATAAAATTTTCACATGAAAGGAAGTAGATACTACATGCAAACAACATGTGGAAATAAACACACATTTAGAAATTTTGGGTTCTCATTCCAAACCAAATGGGAAAGAGGAGACTTCCCCAAGATTTTGGAGTATTATTAACAAGCCCTCATAGCTATTAGGAGCCCGAAACAGTAAACAGCTTAGTAACAACGTAATTATGTCAATAAACCTAACATCAAAATAACTACACAAATTTATGTACAGATGGTTCCATTTTACATTACAAAAGAAACTTTCTGAAGTCCATTTGCCTAAAACAAAGTTTTTAATGGAACAGTTTAATGATTTGACCTCAGATCTGTATATCCTTTTTTTTTTTTAATGTAAATATGAATACCAAGCTAATTAACTTGGTAATTTACCCAGTCAGAATGAGCTGAAGTTCTGTATGTAGGTATTGCTGTAAGCATAGTTGGCATGCTGTCTCCTGCATGCTGATGGGCCCTTGCTCAAGCTTGTATCAGCCCTCCAAGTGGCTTAGTGCTAGGGATAGTTCACCCTCAGGAAGTTTGGTTTAGATAAATATCTCAATTTTTGGGGGTACTGAAATCTGGAACACAGCAGGAAATCTGATGAGCACAGGCTCTCAGCTCTGAGTCAGCAGCAGGGCTGGACCCACTGCTGTTGTTCAGCATTTCCACTGCCAGGTGCAACCAGCAGCAGAAAAGAGAGACACAAGAAAAGAGAAACTGGAGGGAAGAGGAGGGAGCATAATTCCAAAAGGTATGGACAGACTCCAAAACAGAGTTTGTGTAGGTTGTATGCAAAAGTGAGGAGCTGTGAAGAAATTGCCACCTTCTCCCAGTACAGCCTTTCAAAACCTCGGGGGGAGTTTGGTTCTCAGGCAGCTCTGCCTTTGGTCCTGTGTTAACAGGGCTGTGCAGCATTATCAGCTGGTGTCTGGGCTTTTTCACTTAACAGATGTAAAAGCAAACCAAAGAAATTAAGGATTTTTTTTCCATCCTTCTGAACCTTTGCAGTTAAAAAATGTTTCAGGTATTGCAGAGCACACTGTTAATTTATGGAAAGTTTAGTCTTGGAGAAGGAGAGTTACCCACCCAAATGGGTAAGCACTCAAGGTACAGAAATGTAATCAGAAGAGAGACAATGTATTTTTCTTATTGATCACTGGGTATTACTCAATTTTCTGATCTCTTTCTCTGTGCCCATCGTTTCTTAAACCTTGTTACTCATTAATTAATCCCTTTTGTCTAAGTCTGAGAACAGGAAGATCCTCTCTTTCTAGAATTCAAGTAAATGGCTGGGGCTCTGCCAGTTTGTAGCAAATATACATGGCTCTGTGTTACACTTTTGGTGAAAAATATTCTTTCCATTAGAGTATCTGTAGTCTTCTGAGGCTGACTTTTCAATCTAGTGTCTGCTTCATCTGTAGAGATCAATGGATAGAGATCAAATCACTTGCCATGTTTTGCCAGGAGAAAGTTGGCCATAGCACATGGTACAAGGCTTGTGAGTCACAGGTTCTTAAGGCGGCCTCCTGAAACACACCTGAAGCTTAATTCTGTGTATAAAGGAAGTTCTCAGTGTGACTTCATTCATGCTTTTGGCACCCCAACACTATTCCTGGTGATAAAAGAATAATAGAATGAATAAGCAGTTAAAACACAGGAGAGGAGAATTAACTCAACCTTCAAGGAAGCTGAGAACCCATCCCAGTTCTCGTCACTTGTGTATGCTCTGCCTGTTCTAAACCCTCTCCAGATGTCAATACAAGGGTTTAAAGAGTCAGACATCTTAAAATGATAATCTTTCTGAAGTTCTAAAGTCTGCTTTTCGGAAGTGACCTGGTGTATGTATTTAGATGTTGATGTTTATTTAAGAAAAAAAAAGTTTCTGAAAAAAAAAGGAGAACTTTATATATAGCTGAAAATCTTCTTTGTATAACTATCTCTTCATGTAATATAAAACAAAACCAATCAAAAAAACAAAAAAACAAAAGAAGAAAAGAGACAATGGAGAAAAAAAAACAACAGTCAAGAACCACAAAGTGTATAGTATATTTGTCTTCAGTGGCTACAGGCCACCCTAGCTTGTGCTTCATTTTAGAAAGTCCTGAGGCATATTTCACTTTCTTTGCCTTTTAGCTTAGAACATTGATCAGTTCTAATAAGCCACTACTTTTATTTTATTTAGGTAATTAAATATTTTTCTTTTAGTTCCTGCTACTTCTGTTTTTTATAGAATCATAGAATGTTTTGGGTCGGAAAGGGACCTTTAGGTCATCTGTTTCAGCACCTAAGTGATAGAAAGTTGCACTTTCCTGTTCTCTTATTTTATTTTTTTGCAAAACAAGGTACCATTTTTTATAGGCATGTATACTGATAGCAGTCTGTTGACATAACTGAATTTCAGTTAAAATTATATGTGTATATATAAAAGCACAGATCAGCTTGAGGTTTTTTTTAGTAGCCACTGACTGCAATGGCTTCAGGAAGTGGTTTTCCAGGTTCCCATCAAGTTGTATAAAATGAAATTAATAAGTGTTCTTGTCACTTTCTCCAACAATACCTATTTATTTATGAGACACATCGCTTGAATATTAGTGACCTCTGGAGAAGAGGGAAAAAAAGGTGGTTTGGGGTTTTCTAGCTGGTCAGATGAGTCCAGCAAGCCAACACTTGCAAACTTCTAACCAGGAAAGCAATGTGTTTACTTACCATGTGGTTCCTCAGAGAGCAGGTTTCTATAAAAAACTGGTAGACTGTGAGGTTGGTCAGGGGTTAGACATTTGTTTGACCTTTTGGTAACAAGTCCCTGTACTAGGAGAAAGCTCAAACATTTTTTATTTCTTAAATTGCAATGAATAGAGTGAGAAGCTGGGGATCTGGGACTGATAGATGAGCTACAGGTTTTGGAGCCATCTGGATCCTGATGTGTAGGACCACAGCTGAACAGATGAGTAACACTGCAGCATCTAGCTGATTAATTACAATTAATATTGAAAGTTGTGCAACTGTCTTGCTTAGTGTTTCCAGATCTTTATTTTTTCACTGTGGTTGTTCAACATTGAGAAATTTATACTTATAGCAATATTTTGGAGGGGAGTGATATGTGCAATCACTTTACTGCCAGCAGTCATACTCCTTAGCTATTCAGGATGAGTTTCAGCTTCCTTAGTATCCCTGGAAAATGATTAAATTAACATCCACATGTGAGGGTTCTGTTGTTTTCGGAGTGATTAAATGATGCATTTTAAACTTTTTTGTTGCATGATTAGAGACACATGAAATGCAAAGGAATTTCTTGAAGAGCTCTTCCTTCACATCCTCTAGAAATGAAGTCTTTTCCATATTGTCTTTTTTTCCTATTCTCTCGCCTCCCTTGGTGTGGTTGAATCAGGGAACAACCCTTCAGCTTCATCATGGATCAGGTAACAACTGTTGTTTCTTTTTAGTCTTCACTGTCTTAGATATAGATGTCAATTAAAATACACAGAGATTTAGTATTAGACTAACAGGACTAAACATATTGAAAGAAGTAAACCCAGGGACTTCAACTCAACCAAGAAAATCTCTTGTATAATTTCAGCTAACAGTTTAAGAGTAGAATAAAAGAATGGCATTGACAATAACAGCAGTTGCCATGTCCTGTGAGATGTGCAGAGTTGAAATCCCACCCTGTCTCTTCAGTTGTAAGGCACTAGAAGGTAGACACTGTAAGAAAAGAATAGAAACCTGAGAAGATCTGTTTCCAGAGCTGGATTTGAGGAGGGCTGCTTGCCCAGGTAGCCTTATCATATCACCATCTCTCGGGAATGTCTTAAAAGTGAACAAACAAGGTGTCACTGTTTTCCTTGGCATCCCTCTGCAGCATGCCATCTTGTGAAGAAATGAGAAGTAAAATGAACAAACCATAAACCTTGGTGTCTAAGCTGATTTAAACTTACCTGAAGGTGATCCGAAGCAGAAACTCCTATTTAAGTGCAGGAAGAAGGGGTATGTGGCGTGGCCCTGGAGTGGATTGAGCCCGTGTAAAGTTGCCTGGCTGGGGCACCATCGCCCCTTTCTAGGTTTATTTCAGCTCTGTCTTAGCAGGGAAGGTAAGTAAATATCAGGAGTAATACTCAAGCTCTGAAACGCCGTTGCTGGAAGCTCGGTGGCTGCTGTTGCCTCCTCAAACTTGAAGGGTGAGGAGCTTTTTGGGGGGGTGAGTCAGGGCAGGCGGCGGCTGGGCCGAGGCCTGGACGTTCTGGGCCGGGCGGTGGTGGCGGCCGTGGCGGGAGGAGGTGGAGGAGGAGGAGGAGGAGGAGGAATGCTGCTGCCTGACGTCAGGAGCTGCTCCTGGGAATGTTTTGCATTCCTCTTCCTGGCAGTGGTCAGGTGGCTTCCAGCAAGAAGGAAGGAACAGCCGCTTCCAAAAAGAAAAAAAAAAAAAAAACTGAAATGAGAAAAAAAAAAGGGGAGGAGGAAGAGCGCGCGAGGAGGAAAAGAACACTTTATAATAAAAGTATTGTGGGGGAGGCACTTTTATTAAAAGCCAGATTGGGAATTGGAACCAGATGTTCTGCATTCGAAAGCTGCACGAATGTTAAATGCATTTATTAATGACTGTGATGGCTGAGGTATTTGGCTATCTGCCTCGCTTTAATCTCATTGCTCTGTATTTAAAAACAGTTGAGAAAAACATTTTAATTTTTTTTTTTTACCCAACTTTTTAGGCAGCTTCCTTTATACAAATGTTAATTTGAAAAAAAATAAATTATTTTTCTGGGAGAAGAGCCACACAGATGAAAGCAAGACACAAGCAGGAACATTGGTCTTGTTCATCTGTTAGTTTTAACATGCATTTTGTGCTGAAAATTAGTCTTTAAATTAGGTTTCCTTCTTGATTTTTGGTTGCTGGATAAACAGGTATGATGTAAGCTGGAGAGGTCAGAACATGCAATATCTCCTGCTCACAAAGTGCTTCCTATTCCCTTGAGTCTCTCATATCCCTGTCAAAGTGTGTTCAAAGCAAAACAAGAGTAGATGGCTCAGGTCTGAGGTGGGTGACATAGGAACTGTGTTCACCACAGGCAGCACTTGTGAAATAACTGCTTTGTATCTGAAGACAAACCCAGGTGCATGTTCCTGCTCAACTTCAAGAGCAGTGTCTGCACCTTGGTGGTTGTACACATCTGGGACTACCCAGAGCTTATGTGAGGACTTCTGGTTTGTACCTCAGTGGGGATGAGACCTTCCAGCACCCTGGCAGAGGCAGGCAGATTTGGGGTGTCTCCCAGGCAGGCCGTGCACCCTTCTCCCATCATGAGGCTCCGTTGTACGTGGGGTTTTGTATTTTTCTGTGTAACGTAAGGACTGCTGGAGGGAGAGCCGGAGCTGTGGTCATGTCTCCATTCAACTCACAAGCACGGTGATGCCCTAAACCCGTATCTTATTTGTTCTCTTGAGAGGAGAAGCTGATCACTTTCACTGTACCCCACTGTAGACCCCCTTACTTACTTGGGGTTGCGGCTCTGATTTTTTAAGAATTCAGATTACTTCAGACAGGGCTGCCCAGAGCTGATGACACAGACCTGCCTCTGGACTCAGCCTGGGAGAGCCCGTATGATTTAAACAGTACCACGGTGACTTGCCAGCATCCTTGTCCAAAGTGATTTTTCTTTTTATTATTAAGCTAATATGTTCCTATTCATCGGCACTGCCTGCAGTTGTACCTGTTTGCCAAGCGAGGAGTTAGCAGTGTGCGCCCGGGCAGGGCATTGCGGGAGGAGCTGCGGGAAGCAGTTGGTAGGTGCAGTGAAGTTCTCGTGAGCTGTGTCCGCAGCTCAGGTGAGGTGCGTGAGCAGCCGCAGTGTCCCGGTGCCGGCCGCAGTGGCCGGGCAGCTTCCTGCTGCAGGGTGGATGCTCTGCTGAGGAATTTCCAGCAATGCTGAGAAGTGCTGACTCACAGCTTACGGCCTGTCTGGGCTGAGGGGAGGTTTTCAAGTCCTTGGCTGAAGCCAGCAGAAAATGTTGCTGTAATGTACTGTTTTATTTTTAGCAAGGGGGGGGAGAGGTTGTGTTGCTTAGGATGAAATGCTTGTGAGTGGTTTCAAAATGACAGACACTTTTAATATTTTTTTTTCTTTTCTATTTTTAGAGCTTGGAAAACAGGTTGTTTTGCTAAAACACAGACACTTCTCTGTTTCCCCACTAAATGGGTTGTCATAAAGGAGCCTTAAGGAGCTCATCCAGGAAGGCTTTTACCACCACTGCAGTTCAAAATGTCCTGCAGGGTAGGAGATACTAAAGTATTTGAGATTGAAACTCAGTTGACACCTAATTGTGTGTATTTCTCACCTCTGCTGAGGTGGGACTGCTACAATTGTTGGAGCTGAAATGTAGCCAGGTATTTAATTGCTGCTATTACAAGATGATTGTAAAAGCTTGGTGCTTGGGTTTCATCCTCCCTTGTTTTTAGCAGTCACTTCACAAGTAATTGGCTGTGCATTTTCTGTCTGTCTATCTTTCTGAACAGATAGTGCCCTGTACTGTTTTCTGATAATGTTACCTAGAAACTAGAGTGAGGGAAGAGTAATTTCAAGCTCTATCATCTCTCAAAGTATAATTATGTTGATTAGATTGTAGGGGAAAAGTCCATTTTTTTTAGTTTTACATTCAGTACCTTTTCAAAAAATATTGTGGTTGTGGGGATATTGTTTTTCTGTTGAAGAGTATTTTGGGAAGATGTCCAATGTATGCACCGTCCCAGAGTATCATACATGGAATAAAAAAAAATATATATTCTTCTATACTTGCTTCTAATGTCTAAAATTTTATATCAGCTGCTCTTTACCTCTGCATATGGAGCTGTTTTGAGCCCTGTTCTACATCTTACTAGTGAACAAGGTAATAATGAATGATCTGCAGACTATTAATAATCACAATGCAAGTTATTTTTGAACTTGTAGCAAAACCAGCATATTTTGCACACACAAAAAACCAAACCAAACCAAAACCAATAAAAAACAAAACCTTAAATGATTGAAACCCAGACCTCTTGCATCAACCCTACAGTGTCTGGCTTGAGAATAACTGACGTGCAGTTTCCTGAAGAATAACATTTCCCTCTTGTAGATGGATCATGTTTATCTGCTCTCCTCAGTTTTTGCCCTGGGACCGAGTGATGTTACATGTCCAGCAGGTTCTCATCCCACAACAACAAAGAGAAGGATACTTCTGTGCAGGAAGTTCAGGAACATAGGACAAGGCTGTTTCCATTACAGCCATTTCCATTCATTTATTACCTCATCGCTATGAAAAAGTCCCAGTCTTTTAATGGAAATACAGTCCTGGCATGAAGCTGCTGCTGATTTCGTGGACAGAAATAATTGTAGGCTGCACATATATCACTATATTTCCCAGTGAAATCCACTTTTGCTACCAAATATAACCTTGCCAGCTACCCATCTCCAAGAGAAAGCTGTTCTACCCGTATCTGCCAGTTCCCTGCAAGATTTTATAGCAGCTGCATGATCTCCTAAGAGTTACATAAGCATCTTTTCTTTGGTTGGTGTTCTGGCACCCACCACTGTAATGGGAAAAATAATATAGGCCTTACATTATTTCTAGCCACCTGTCAGTAAATTCAGGACAAGAGCCATGAACTAATAACCTTGCTTGTACCCCCTTTAGATAGATATGTCATCTGACCTGGGTGGACATGCCTCGACTGGCTTGCCTGACTCCAGATAACCCCTTCTACAATCTGCAGCTGCTTGACCCTTTTCTAGTTTGGACCAGGCACAGAACGTACCTTTTTTTGTGAAGATTCTGTCCCCAAACTTTTTTTTTTTTTAAATAATAAATTATGCATGAATGTTGTCCAGCTTTCCAGGAAACATGTTGGTACGACATGTCTCAGTGTAGTAAGAACATCTACTCGTTTTACGGTCAGCTTTTTGTAACTGAATCTGCCCTAGTAGAATCCAGGAGTCCTTTCTAGTAATATCATACTTCAGTCTGGTTCCTGTCTTTCATGCAGACATGCCCTGTAAAAGAGCTTTCTGCTTGTGGCACTGTAAGATTGGGCCTTCTTAGATATTTTGGTCTCCTCGTGCTACCTGTTGCTTTCTGCTCCACTCTTTGCTGCTAGTTGTGCTACAGTCCTGGTAGCTGTGAAATCTCAGTGATTCATATCTAAGCTTCAGTTGTCATACTACTTTTGGTTATTGTGTTGTTGTCTTAAGTAATTTTCACTTTTGATCTTGAGGAATTGCTTACACCCTTCCTGCACCATCATGTAGGGTCATAACAACAACCTATTGCTTTGTGATTATAGTTGGTGCTCAGAAAGAGTAAGAAAGCCAGGTTAATGGTAAACCTTGAGTAGTCAGCTGCTTTATCATTGTCATCACTTATGCAGTAGCATTATCATTAATTGTCTCTTGCTCTGTGCACAGTAGTCTCTGTTGGTGTTCAGAACAACTCAGTTCAAGAACTGCACTGCAAATTTACTGTTTGGTGGGCAGGGTGGATCATACATTGATTTCTATGTAAAGATGATATTACAGTGGTAAAAAATAAAACATCTGAAAAAATCATAGTTCAGAATTAGAGTATCCTAAGTAGTACAATTAAGCCAATGCAATTGTTTTAGTAAATACTGAGTAATCATTTGTGAGAAATGTTAGAGAGTACACACAGTAGACACATGCCTGTGTGTGTCTGGATAGAGGAATGATAAATTTTAAGAATGTAGACTGATACTTACAAGCAGTTTGAAGCAGTGAATAGGTATCAGTCACAATTTGATTGAACCAATAAATAATCCAGAGAGACTGAGGATAGAAAGATGGAACAGGTGGTTAAGCAAAAAATAGCTTACCATTATTTTGTGAGGTTCCCCAGCTCGCTCAGCCCCATTTCAACTTCTAGTAAGTCTCTTCACTTGTCTTTTCAGTTCTTCTGGTTTTAAATTTTCTCTTTGAGTTTTAATCTTTTTCCTTTATTTTCTTTTGATCACCATCATGATTCCATGGTGTAATCAAAATTAAAAGCTGGGTCACAAGCTATCATTTAAAACTTAAGCTGAATCCAGGTTTGTCTCTTCCAAGGTAGCAATGAGTCAAGTGATGTCAGTCTGCCTCAGGAATCCCATATGCCTGTTGTGATTTTAATAATCTGTATGTCAAAAAATTAACAAATCAGCAGCTGTTGAGGAGCCTTGTGCCAGCATGGCTGGTTGTAGGCTGGTACAGGCACCCTGATTAACACCCATTCAGAGAGCCTTGTGTAGTGTAGAGCTTCAGTACATCCCAGACTCTGATCATCTGCCTGCCTAGCACTGCTGAGAACCATGAACATCACAGTTTGGTGATTTCATTTCTGTGTCATTGATTCCAGAGTCCATTTCAGAATGTCTGTGTTGCTGTATAGCTGGAAAATGTTGTCTGTCTTTCTGCCTTCCTGGCCCTCCACTCTTTCACATCCTTCTGAAATAATGAAGCTGTCAAAGGATGCAGGTGGGATCCTGCACAGAAAACAAATTTGCCAAGGAACAGGAACATGGATTGGACAGAGGCACATCTGTACTAATATTGTGATGTGGCAGGAGCAGCTCTGAGGATTAAAAGTGGGTGTGGGAGATTTGTCCTGCTATGTACGTTGTGGGTTTTACTCAGGACAGTCTGTAGGCTGGTCATGGTGGACGGAAAGCCTTTTAGCAGTTGGAACACATCTTCAGGTTTAGTTCCATCCATAAAGAATCCATTTTGTGAGCTCGGAACGCTGCTCCACAGTCCAGCCCGAAGCACAGGGAAGGTTGAGAGGCATCTCTCAAAAGCACACTGAGCTGAACTGCAGGCCTGGTGTGACACACCCGTGGATGACCAGACATCAGACCAATCCATCTTCCTTTGGCTTGCTCAGAGAATTCCTGTTGTCATACATATACACAGATGCACAGCTTTAAACAGAAAAAACCCAGACAATAAGCTGATTTTTTAAGATGAAGAAGTGGATGTTAATCTTTGAAATTCCTTGGTGGTGCTCGCTCTGATGATGGCAACTCATTGAAACTGACAAAAGTACTGGACCTCGTTCTCTTGCATCCTTTATCTTCTGGAGTCTCTAAAACTGTGCTAAAGTACTAACATTGTCCTCTTGTAGCTCAAAAAGAGGTAAGTTTTCATTCCTGTGACTGCCCTGGAAATCTCTTGACAACTTGTGCCGTACCATATTCTTGATGGTACAGCAAACAGATACTTGGAATGGTAAGTGGGGAAACCAGTCTTAAATGCTAACTTTTTATAAAGGACAAAGTTCAGAGCTTGCTACAACATGGGCACCTAGAAGCTTGTATGTTAGCTAAGGCATGTAAGATTGTGGTCCTTTACCCCATTAATGTAAGCAAAATAATTTTTGATTCTTTCAGGCTTAATTTTGGTGAAGTGATAGAATCTATGTATCACCTAGATAGAATAAAGTGCACCCACCACAGCAATTGCAGACTCTTGATCTCCCCAATATCCAGCTCAGGTGCTAAGATTTCCTTCCAGCAGGATCATGTGGGCTTTTACCATGTTCCTCTACGGGGGAGAGGTGGGGAGGTATCAGCAGGTAATTCCTGTACTTCCCCTATAGGTTAGGGCTGGGAAGTATCAACAAGCCAGTCATACCCAGTCAGGTTTGGACATCTCACATTTAGCACACATGTATTTTGCTCTTGTGCACAGAAGCTACAGGTGGTCAGATTTCAAGCAGCAGATTTTAATAAGTGTCCGTTGTACACAGGTGAAAAACAGATCTGTCAGTATGTATGTAGACATAAATGCCTGGAGACAGGGTTGCAGTAAGCTTAGTTCATAAAAGCTGGGCTGAAAAACAATTGGTGTGCTATATGGAGTAGATGGTTGCTTTATGAGTTTTTCCCTTTTCCTGTTTTCCCCTTTCCATAGAGAGTATGCATTGTGTCGAGGATGAAGAAGCAGAAAGCCTTGGCAACTTCTAGTATGCCAGAGACTTTGTTCTGCTCAGTGAGGAGGGGTGCAGGTCCCAAGAAAGATGTCAAATTACAGCAGTTAGTCTGCTCTTTGTTTGTGTGATGGATGCTGTCTGTATTTAGAAACATCTGAGCTTCAATGCAAGTCACATAGGTTTTTTTTTATTGTGTAGTGAAGAACTCGAGTGTTTTTATTCATGATACTTGAGGCTTTGCTCCCAGACATAGTTTAGAAATGCGTGACATTCCTTTTACGTTTCGAAGTGAAAAGTGAGCCAGGGTGAGCAGGAAGGACATTCCGTAACTCAGTGAATCTTTTAGCAGTTTTTCATTGTGTCATATTTGTTTTTATAAAAGCAATTTCAAACTAGGGCAATATGAGCAGCAAATTAGCTTTTGCCTCGTATTAAACATTATCAGAATCTGCTCATCTGCATTCAGGGAGTCAATCATTAACAGGATATAGAACTTTCCTCTTCTGACAGTCTTCCCTCAGACTGGCCAAAATACAGTATCTTCAAAACAAACAATGTTTTTAGTTTCCCTTCCGTCTCAGCTTCCCCAATTTCCCTAACAGTGAAACACTAGTAACCTCATTTGAAATAATCTCTGTGTTTGTATCCATGGCTCTTACAGCTGGGATGTGGCTCCAGTAATTCTGCTATGTAGCAAGTTACTTACTATCTTAGTCATGGAATATATAGTCTCATATTTTTATTTCTCATTGTTTCAGGATATAAACATCAGCAAATTGTATCTTGGTTAATCCTCTCCCTCTCCTCCATGCCCTCTTTCTCTCCTTGTTTTCCGGAAGAGTAATAAAATGCTATTTTATTCTTTTCCAACCAAGGGCTGCTAGTTTATGTGATGAAGAATGTCCTTTTTGTCTTAAACATATTTGGTTTGTTGTAACTTGCATGGAAATAATTGCTATCAGAATTGATACACTTTTTCTGTCATCTCTCTGAACTGGTAAGAAAGAGTTAGTGACCTGGAATAAAAAATTTGGGTGGTAAACTAAAATTGCTTGAAAATATATCACTACAAATGGACAATTTAATGGTCTAGTAAATATATGTAAATGTTTTTAAGATACTGTAAACCAAATTTTGGAGTCAAGAAAGGAGATGTCAGGTTAGCCTAGATACCAAACTGTGACAGCACAGGGTCAGAATTTCCTCTTTAGGCAAACCTAAATTTAAGATAGTGCATGTAACCTCAACTCTGCCAAAGCCCTCCTGGGTTCACAGTTTGTCCAGGGACAGAGAAGGATCATATGCTGTGACCTCGTGTGCTACCACCATGTCATGGCAGTTCATGTCATACAGCTGGACGTATGCCAGTCATGTGGTCAAAATCTCATCCCCTTCTCTGCTGGCTCTTGACCTGACATACACTTGAATGTCTTGTAATATAAGGAAGGAGCATAACCAAAGACTGCTAAATGAGGAATACCAGACTTTGTATTCAGAATACTCCTTACATTCTTGATTTCATTTGGCTTATGCCACAGGCTTCCCATAAAACATCCAGCAAGTTATCTGTTGTGAGCCTTGACTTGGCATATTAAAAATTAAAATAATGGTGCTTCTCAATTTCACTGGATTATTAGTAAATAAAATGGTGGCTAGCAAAACAATGGTGTACTGGGTTTGAGGGAAGGCCAGAAAGCAGGGGAAAAAAAAAAATCCCCTTTTCTGAGGAAGCTTGGATGAGCTATGGCAGAGGCTGCTATAGTTCCCAAGAGCAGCAGCACACTGAGACTGACTTAAAGATGCTTCTGGCTGCTTCTTTATGAGCTCCAAATATTGAGTTTCTTCTCTCTCTAGAGGCATGTGCAGACTCATCCTTAGGATGTATTTGCTCAACTGGAATGTGAGAATGCAGAACACATCTAGATCTATTTACTGCCAACTAGCCAGAGAAATTCACTTTGGATTTCTGAGGAAAGAGAACTTCAGCTCAGACCAAGTAATTTGCCTGTAATTTGTTGTAAGCAACTAAAGAGAGACTAATTAAGGAAAGGGTAGGTGGAACATAAAGAAAATAGCATTTAACATGTATGGTCTGTGTCAAATGGGGTACATTTTAAAGCAAAAAAATGAATGCAATGTGAACTCTGAGACCTTTTAATGTATAAATGTTTTACTGTCTAATGCTAGATTCATTTTCTTTCTCTAATATTTTCTGAGTATTATGCCATTAACCATTCTGCCATTAACCATGTCCTTACCAAAATCTTCAATGTAAAAGCCAAATATTTAAGACAGTATGTGATATTCAGAATATTACCACATGAAATCATCATAACAAAGCAAAACAAATAGCTTTTAAGAAGTTTTTGAGGCTTACCTAACAGGAAAGCCTTTCTTTTTGGAAAACAGGCATTGTAGCCAGGTGTGAAAAGTGAATTAGGGGATAGCCCACCCTTGGTTTTGAGGGAGGTTTCCTGTTAAAGCGGTGGTGGAAAGGGTTCTTCCCGGAGCACGACGTATGCTGTGCTGCTGTGTTTGCCTGAAAAAGCTCAATCCAGTCATTGTGTCTGTATTTTGGCTTCTTTCCCACTGTGAAAGTACAGAGCAAACTCCTGCCCGCTCTGCTACTCCCTGTAAGCTCGATATCCTCATTAAAGATCAGGGAAAAAAGAGGGGAAAACCCGCGGAGGTGAGTGAGTTCATTTCCATCCTCTGCCAGGGCCAGCACATGGTTCAACACGTGGTACAACAGGGAACCTTTTGGCCAACTGCCCGAGGCCATTGAGAGACACTTCAAACTGCAGAGATCCAGACCTGACATTTCTCATTCACCAGACTGCAAGTGCTTTATAACTTCATTACATAACATAAAGAACATGGTTTGCATTTAGTAATACAGAGAGTGTGACAGTATTTGATTTTTATTGTTTTGTTCCTGGTTTGTTTTTACTATTAATGCTTTAAGTGTTTGGTACTTGCTACCATTCCTGTATTAAAGATCTGTGTTCCTGGGAGTCCTACAGTCCAGCAGATGACTGAGCTAGGTGGAAAGGGCAATGAGAAGCACCTAAAATGAACTACAGTGATCATCTTGTGCTCTCTGCTTAGACACTTGGGGTTTTTTTGCCTTGAAACTGGATTCTTTTACAGGGCTGTTTAGCTCCATTCCTGAGCAAAGAGGCCAGGCCGCTGCCCGGAGGTGGAGTACGTGCTCTTGCCGTTTGGCCTGTCCTGTCTCCACACACATCACACCCTCCTGGGAGCAGTTTCACCAATTCCATGCCAGTGTTTTTCTGGGTTGGTAAACTGAACCAGCTCACAGACAAGTGGGGAGCAGGTCTGGGCCTCCCCTCCCCTTTTTTTTAGGATTAACCAGCCCATAGATCCTTTCAGCTGAATCACCTGGCCTTATTTTATCTACCCTAAGAATCTTTTTTTTTTTTTTTTTTGGGTGCAGAAAGGGTTTAATGAAAACATTTGTATCTTCTTCTCTCAACTTAATTACATTGTTTTAACTCAATGTTGACTGTAATGTGTTAAAACTGGGTAACGTGGAGCACTAACCTCTCAACATGGCTGAACATCAACCAAGCCAAAAAAGAAGGCTTTGTTATAAAATTTGTTGTTCAGTAGCATGACAGACTTGTACTTAGGAAGGCAGTAGCTTGTAGTACAGCCCTTTTAAGAATAAATTGCATTAAAATAATAAGTATACTTATACTGATCTAACCGGGTCTGTATAGTGAAATACAACATTGGGAACTGAACCAGTTAAGGCAAAGAGAGGGACAAGTTCATGTTGACAGACAAGAGACATGATGGAGCTGAGAGGAGAAAATATTTCCATGTGCAAGTTTGGTGTACCAAGGTAGTTCCTAACATTTCTGCCCTCTTAATTTTTTACATTCAGGGATACCTTCAGGGGACATACATCACTAAAATGGTTGTTTCTGGGTTGGAAATCTCCCTAATTTCCCAAACAAAAGTAAAATTCTGGATGTTTCATGGCTGCACATACCTATTGTACTGTCTGGTCTACTCTACTCTTGGGTTCTTTTGCATGTTTTTAGTGTTCTCCATAGGTATGGTTAATTTTCAGTATCAGTTCTCATCTAATTTGGAGCATATATAGGAAGGGGAACAGTGAAAATTTAAAGTAAAGTAAGTCTGTATTCACATGCCCTTAGTTATTTTGAATGTTTTTTTCTGAATTGATTTTATGCCGCACTTTAAGAAACTGCCTCTCCTGAGACTTTTCAAATAGCTGCAAGACTTTTCTTGGACACAACTGAAAATGAGACATGTTTATTATGATCTCAGTTGTTCCTTAAAGGCCAGAACACCAGTTTAATTTATGACTCAGCATTCTAGTTACTAGAGTCTAGGTAAAATGGAAACTGTAAATAATTTTCAATACCATTTCTTAATTTAGAAGCAATGTGTCCATTTTGCACACAAAAATTTGCTTGTTTTCTGCTGAAGTGTTAAAATTTCAGTGAAGAAATTATAAGTTTCTCCACTTTATAACAACTAAGTAAAGAAGGAAGGAATTAACTGCAGATTGTTTTTCTTTGAGACCATATACTTTTAAATGATGATTTAGGAGGTTGTATTCCAACAGACTTATTTTGTTTCTGGTTGTTGGAAAGCTGAATTTTTATCTTGTGTTTGGGTAACCATATCTGAGTTTTAAGTAGAAATAAAAGCATATCACAAAAATCAAGATTTAGAGGGAAAGGTTTAATCACAAACAGCAAAACAGAGTTAAAAAAAGAGTCTGCGTAGGCTGATCACAGAACCTTGGAATTTTTGTTTGTTTTATGGTCACCATTAAAGCAAAACATCATCACATTTCTGGGAATCTTGCGTGATCAAGGATTATAACACTGAGACCGTGTTTATATTAATTTTTCACTGAAAATTTAACAGCTAATACTTATCTGTTATACGATTAAAGTTCCTGTTGTCTGCTACCAACCAAGCACATGCCTAGCAAATTTTGCTGTTGCTGGATTTTTCACCATTACTGTGAAAGGAGCTCCCTTCCTTAGTATGTTTGTTTTGAATGAACAATTTCAAAGCTGGTGGCTGGATAACAGTGAAGAAATAGCTTTAAGGCATTGTAGTTGACCCAATTCCAAGCAAAGATAAACCTTTCTGATTTACACAGTGTTGCATTTTAGCTTGGTCTGTTCTCTCAGGAGTTTTGTCTGAAAAAAAAATAAAATGTGACATGTATGCTTAGCTTGGTTTTAAGTAGAAAATCTTTAAAATGGTAGTTGTCAAAGATCACTTTGGCTGTATGTGGTTTTGGCCTAGGAAAAAAAGTCTTTCTGCTGAGGGGAAAAAAAGAAATTTAAATCCTTACCAGCTTTAGCAAGCCCTAATATAGGGCTAATACATGCCAATGTCAGCAGTGTCAAGGGTGCTGGCTTAGAGAGAGGTGGGGGTTTGCCCAGTCCTGATGCTTCTGGCTGACACTTTTGGGAAGCCAGGCTCTTCATTTCCAGCACAGAAATCCCTCTTGCGACACAGTATTTTCCTGCTCTCCCTGGAAAACTTGCTATGCTGTGCTGCTTGTGAGATAGGCAATGCCGTGGTTCATTCCCTCACCTCCAAGGCAGCTTTAGAAGAGTCTGTCCTTTTATCTTTTCTCCAAGGCTGAAAACATCATTACATGAATACAGCCCTCTGCTAGGAAGCTGGTGGGAAGGTTTGTGCAGCAAACTGTCTGAAGCCCAAACTGCAACAATTGTAATATGAAGCTATTTGACCAATTTCACTGATCTATTTTTCATGTCATGAAAACTCTGGGGAAAAAAAAAGGTAACTTCCTCCTTGTAGGCTGAGTTGACCTCCTTGCATTTGCGTTGGTTTTAGTTGTTTTTTTTTGTTGTTGTTGTTGTTTCACAAGTTTAAGTTAAAAAAATATTTTAAATAAAAGAGTAAATGATATTTTTCTTAGAGAGGTAACATTGTGTGCATGTGTGCAGTCCATTCTGTAGGTGATTTGAAGGAGCATCTCAATGACAGACAGAACTGTGTCTGCAAATCCTTTGATTTTCAATTTTGTAGTATTTTACCATTTGAAACATCAATTTCTAGATTTTTTTTTTGTAAGCATTTTTTCCCTGCTTCTTATGCAGACAAGGAGTTGAGAAGCAGATCTCTGGACAGCACCACCCCCTTACACTTTTGCAGCACATTAGCAGTAGAACGTTTCACCTACTTTATGCTTTTGTGGTTTGGCATGTGTTTGTTTCTCTGGCTCTGTAGAGTATACTCCATGTTGTGATTGGTACTGTTTGTTTTTATTATACCTCACAGGTTTGTAACTGGCTAATACTGAGCTGGCTACCTGCAAGAATCTGTCTGTCATGATTAGAACAAGCAGAAGGGCTTTGCCAGGCTGATGTCAAAACTCTGGTAACAGAAATGATGCAAATTCTGTGGCAGAGGTTTCTGACGTTTTGTTGGCTTTCTTTAACCAAAGACCCTGAACGTGATCTGCTAACAGGCCATTGAGTTCTTGCCACAATCACTCAGATTTTACTATAGTATGAATATCAATGCTTCTCTGTTGGGCAGAAGGCACTGGAAAGGAGTTGCTGAACAGTTTGGATCACTCCTTGGGGGTAATGACCAGATTCCTTCTAATGAGCTCTGTGTTAAAGATGAGAGTGTGAATCACTGTAAGAATACGTTGACACGAGATTAGGCAGAACAGTTTGAGAAGAGTGTTTAGACTGAAGCTTTGGTGTTTGAACCACCTTAACTTCTTTGGCTCTTCTAGCTTGGAATTGGGACTGTTTGGTGCTTTGGTTTTGAGGGGAGTGGGTGATAGCGGAACAGCAGCATGGAAGCAGCAGCCAAGGGCAGCTCTTGCCTGTTCCCCACAAGTGCCAAGGAGCAAGTTGTAATCAGCATAAGTGTTGAAGAGCAGGTTCCCTGGCAAGTGGCTTTGGAATGTGTTCATTGGTGGGCTTGAAGGCAGTAAAGAGTATGCAGTAGGGAATTATATATGAGAGGATTTCACTGGGCCCAAGGTGCTCTGACACCCGAGGCCAAGACCTGTGGTACACCCTTGCTTGGCTGTTGTGGCCTCCTCTGACTGTTCCCATTTGTTCCTGCTCCTGCCAGTGAAATGATGGGGGCTCTGCCATCACCTGGATCTGACCAAGGGGACTGCTTCAGGTTTAACATTTTGATTTTAGTTTATTTTGTTTTTCAAGTTGGATGAGTTCTTGATCTGGTTTGTAGCACAACCCACAGACACATCAGCCTAAATGATGGGTGGGAGATGGACACCATGGAGTTGAGGGTATTGTGAAGCCAGAGCTTCCTTTTCTGCATTGCTTTATATGTAGCCATCCTTTCTACCTTCATTTCTCATAAGATAGAAATTCATTAAAGCAGGAGTTATAAAGCACCAGTTTACTAAAATTCCTGTGTGAGGAGCTTTTTAATTTTTGTGCAATACTCTAAATTTTTCAAGGAAAAGGTACTCTTAAAAAACTGGATATCACTTTTAGCTTGCTCTTTAGATGCATCTTTGGATGTTGATGCAGTACCTGCATCTTTACCTGTACCTTTAGATGTTGATGCAGTAACTGCTTTAATTTTGTAGAAATACCTTTTCCAGTAGAGGAGACGTCGTGCACTCTTAGACACAGAGCTACCCATGCTGGGTTTCCTGTCATCATGCCAGTAGCTCCTTCTTGAGCTGAGGACTGAAGCTACATGCTGGGAAAGATGTTCAGTTGATTCTGCAAATCTGTCTGTTTAGTAGATATTTAAAGAAGTCACTGATGTTCACCTTTCTGTTTTGAATCCATGCTAAGCATGTTTGCTCTCTTAAAATCTGCAGGACTAACTTAAAGCAACATCTTGTTCCCTAGTTTTCAGTGGCTTATCAGTTACTGCAACAGTGGAGCAGTAACACCAGTGAGCAAAAAAGAAAATACCATTCAAGACCATGAGATGCAAGTTTTTGGAATTAAATTTCCCATTACCTTCTTAAAACACTGGTGCAAAGTGAATGGCTGCAATACAAGAGTATTGCACTTTAAAAATGCTGAGCTACACCATGGCATTTACTACTACAGAGTTAAGTGAAAGTTTTGGAACTAATAAGCATTTTCAGTCCTAAATGTGAAAGTCTTTATTTCAGTTTAGCTTTACCTCAATTTCCTTGTTCAGTTTCATTGGCTGATAGAAGCCAATACACCCACATACATCTACAAACAACTAGCAAAGAGATGGACTGACGAAGGCATTTCTCCTGAAGGCTGGGAAGGGAGGGATTGGTATCTCCAGACACACTGACCGCCTCATTGAGCCATATAAATGTTTAATTAGCTAAACATGAACTTTTACACTTAACATTTGCTAACTAATATTTCGTGTGTGCCTTTCAATAGACTTCTGTTGAAAATAGGCCCTTTAGATTAGTGTGGTTGGCTTGAACAGCAAGGAAAGAGTTGGCAGAGAGTCTGGGTGATTAATGCTCTTGCTGTGTGAATAATACGTAGCAGAGGTAATAGTTTGATAAAGGTGGAGTTAAGATTCTCCTTAAGCTGTATACTGGGCTCTTAAATATTAAATATTATTTACGTTGTACTCATGGTAACTTTCCCTTTGATGTATCTGGCTGAAGATTTAGACTTAACTTTGTCTTTTGTGACTTACCTCCTCGTTAAATTGAACAGGCTCAAGAGCAAACACTGCCAAGAGCTAGGGCAGGACATGGGGAAAACACTGTGTTTTGCTTTGTGTCTGCATATCTTCCTCAACATTTAATTGTGTGATAGCTGCAATTTCAAAAATAAGATTTTCTGAACAAATACTGCCAATTGCTTTCCTTCTTTTTTGGGTTATAATGGTATGAACCTAAACACTTCCCTCTCAGTCCAAGAGTCAGCCACCCCTGTGTTGAACAGTCAGAGAGAATCTGGAGCCAACCCCCAGGTGAAACAAGCAGCTCAGATTTTGTTTGTTTTGTTTATGACTTTACATCTCAATCATAGTAGGGTCAAAAATGAAGAGAAGTTACAGAAACAGTCATAATGCAAGTCCTGAACTTCCCATTTTGTTCAGACAAGAAAAGTAAATACACCTCTAGTTCATGGTATCCAGTAGCATGTTTGACAACAGATGAGGAAAGACCCTGTTCTAAGTAACTAAATAAGGACAAAAATATAATAGACCAAGTACTCTTCTATTTGCCATCAGCTGCCACGGGGCTGATTTGTGTTAAAAATTTGAGTTTCTTTTTTGCATTGGAGCAGCTTAACTCTGATGCAACCTCTCTGACTTCCCATGGTTGCAGACAGGCAGCACAGTGGCGGAATCTGGGACTGAGTTAAGGCAAAGCACCCTTGGATGTACTGTGTACAGCCATGCTGATATAAAAATCCCTGGGGATAGCTGTGCCTTTAAGACCTAGATTTTACTGCATTATATTCATTTTATTCAGTAAATTATAATTTCATGGCTGACTTATATGTTGTTTATAAAGTAAAAATAAATTATTATTTTTTTTTTGGCACCAAATAACTCAAACCTAAATCTCACCAGCATAACTGATTAACCTTGTAATAGCATCTTTGAGATATTAATGTGCGCACTACCTTATCTTCTGCTTTATCTGACCTTTATCTGTTGATTTTAATATCCTTTGTGGTTGCTAGTGACGTGTTTTTGTTGTAGACAGTGAGGGATTTGGGTTTCTGTTTATTTCTCTGGTTTATCCCCATTCACTCTGTTGTGTCCTCTCAAAAAAATAACTGCATCAAGCAGAAAAAAAAAAACCAAGATGATGATAGCTCAGAAGCACGACAGGATTTGTGTCTGCTTGAAGTGTTCAGAGGGGTGCCGCGTGTCAACGTGGGTAGACAGCAAAAAAAACTTGTCCTGAACCAATACAGAATGATCTTTTTTACCCCTTTCCAGCATAATTTAAATCTCTATGACTTACATGTTTTTATAGGGTAAAGTTAACCATTGCTTGTGCTTGTAGCATTGTATCATCCTGCAAGGCAGGGTGCTTCTGATTCTACTAGACCAGTAGAAAACTAATCGGAAAATAAGTTTTAAAACAAGCTGTGGAGGGAGCATGAGTATGACTTGTGCTGCAGCGTTAGAACTCAGCAGGGTGAAGCCCATCCTAGAGTGGCAGAGGCAAAGGCAGGAGGACACAAGGTGGCTGGTTCCAGCTGCAGTGAGTCTGTCTGTTCATCGTCCCTGGGTGCTGCCAGCTCTGGGGGTGCCAGACACCACTCACAGCTCCTGGCCTGCTGGAGATCCTTGCTCTGTGCCAGCAGATAGTGGGCACCAGTGTGTGTCTTTCATGTATGTTGGTGTGAAATCTGAGAGCTGAGTGGAAAGAGATGATTTCAGGGAGTTTGTGCTAACCTGCCTGGCTTTGCACTGGTAGGATTAGATAGGATAGGGGTGGTAAAGTCCTGGTGGTTCACAGTGCTGGACCATGAGGTGTCCAGTTCAGACACTGCAGCCAGGTCTGGAAGCATGAGCATCCATATGCTCATGGATGTATTGCAGCTGTGGGTTGTGTGGGCATGGCTATAACCTCCCTGGATCTGCTGTGCTCTTCTCCAGAGCCACTTGTGCTTTTTTGACATGGGGCTGTGCTGAGCACCAGTGTTACTTACAGAATCACAGTTATTCCTGTTTGTGGAGATGTGTTGTAGAATGTGGAGTGTAATTCTTCTGTATGATAACTTTCTAGTCTCTCAGTGGACATTTTTCTTTGATGTGTAACATCTGATTTGGCTTTCAGGGACATGAGGAAACCGGTGAGGTAGATCTGTGAGTGATTTAGCTCCAATTCTCATGCAATCCTAGTACAGTGTTCTCATGGTTGAAAATTAAAAGAAAGCAGAATTAGGAAGGGAGATCTCTTAGTTTTACCTCTCTGGTCACTAAGCTAGGTAATGAGAAGGCCTTCCTCTTCCCAGCATCAAGGAGACACAAGGAAGTTCTCCCTCTTGGGCAAGAGGTACATTTCATTGCAGGAGGCAGGGAGCAGTTTGTAGTAAGGGTTCATTATTATTTTTCACAACCCCTCAAAGCCTCTCGTGATGTGACGTGAGAAGCTCTGGGGAGCTCATCTCCTGCTTTTGCAGGGGGATTGCCAGGGTACAAACTGCCTCTGTGCCATGCTGGCCCTGCCTAAGCAGCCTGGCAGGAGCTCCAGCACCTGCAGTATGGCCATGCAGATGTGGACCCCTAATCCTTCCTCTGCAAGTGTGGACCCCTAATCCTTCTGCAGGATATGGAGAGAAGGAAACTGGTGTTTCTGGAGTGTCTCCTCTCAAGGACATCTAATGAACCTCATTCTGAAGTTGTTCATATCTGCTCATCAACTGTAAAGAGAGGCCAGGGGACTGGTTCATAAGGTTAGCTAGACAAATCCCAGTCTTAAATGTCAAATCCCACTCTTAAATGTCTGATAAATGTCTCAGGCTTGGAATGTCTCCAGCTATTTACTGGTATCTTGGTGTCTAATGTAATATTTCACATTTCCCTGCAGATTGTGCTGCTCCACCCATCTATGTGACACAGTAGACTTTAAAGGTTTAATATAATTAATATACTGTAGCTGAAGTGAGCCACAAACATTCTTGCCACATACCTAGTACATGTGCTGTCTTTTATTTTAGGTATACAAATAAATACTGTTTTATAAGCAACCGTTTTCTTTCTTGGCTCAAATTGCTTGGGGTGAACAAGACTTCTAAGGTTGTATTTGGAAAAACTGATGCTCTGTTTACATTACCTCTTTCTGTTTACAGGTGTGCCCAGGTTTGAGGTACTATAGCTATAGAGAAAGGGCTAACTGTTAAAACCCTGGCAGGACAGCTGTCATCCTGTGCTGCTGACAAGTAGTAGGTGTGCTGCAGATCACTTCAACATGTGCATGTGAGAAGTGGGATTCCCATTAGCAAATTCTCCTCAGCACCCAGCCTGAAGAGTTGGCAAACTGTAGAATAAACTTATTACTGCAAGCTTTTTTTTTTGTTTGGATGCAATGATAATTTGTTCCCTTGAAGAATTACATTCGTGTTACATCCTGCTCTTAGCAGAGCTCATGGCAGTTGCAATTTGTCAAAATTTGCCTTCTTTATGAACTTTGGTTTTGCTGACAAATTAATTCAAAATTAAAACAAGAAATAGAGTTTACCCTTTTTTGCTGCCAGGATCCTTCCCCAAAGACGGTTAGCTTCAGCATATAGCTCTCAGGAAAGACTCATATCCTCTTCTTTTATAGGAGGTGTTTTAATGAGCCACCTCAAGGCAGAGAGTAAGCAAAATTACTTCCTTTTTTTTCTATGAGGATTATCACTTAGGGCAACTGTTTTCAAACAAACATTAAAAGTCTCTTGCTGTGTTTACAGTCTGGGAGGAGGGCATCTGCAGGTACAGTTTTTTCCATGTGTAACTTTTCTATCCAGTTTCTGTGAAAAGATATTTCCATGGCATAAAGCAAACACATATGTATATGCCAGTAGATAGAATTGCTTTTATCAAATAATGTGTGCCCTGTAGCAACCTTAATCTGGCAGCAAGGAGCACTGAAAGTAAAACTAACTGAATTGGTTTTCAAGGTAAATAGGTGAGGTTCAGGGATGTAGCAAGGGAATTTATTTATTTTATTTACTTACTGTAAATTATACTAATCTAAATGGCAATAATTATTTCAAAAAACCTATTTGAAGAATGTGCTGGCCTCTGGAATATTTTCCATAATGAGTGTGATACACTGTGGCTACATCTATGTGCAGCCCTTGTCCTGCAGGTCTCTGTCTGAGGTTCCCTGTGCACGTACTGGGACAGAGCTGAGTCATGTCCTTTGGTTGGGGAACCAGCAGCTCCCAGAGGTCTCCATATTAAACCCCTCTGTCAGCCGAGGGTGACTCTTCTGTGCTTTCTGGAAGTGGCGTCCCTTTCCCTGGCTCAGAGGGGAAGACTGTGAGGATTTCAGTTCTTGGGGGGATCCCAAGGAGGACCATGAGCTCTGCAGAGTCTGGTTTTGTGGCTGTGCCCGTTCAGCTGGTGACATGACGCTGTCAGTCATAGCCCAGCCCTGGAGAGCTGGCACCATGGGGAGACGCTGGCTGCTTGGTGAAATACTGAGAGGCAGCAGAGCAGCTGGCAAGGGTCTTCCTGGGAAGAAAGGGGAAAAAAAATCCACAGAAAACCAAGAACAAAACAAAAAAAAATGGCAGCTTTAAATGCTGAGCCTGTGTTTAGATGGGTTTTGTTTGCCTGGTTGGTTTTCTGAATCCTCTCATGTACACTGTTCTCTCCATTCTGATTCTGTTATAGTACCAAAAAAAGAGATCACAACCCTTTCAGAAAGTGCTTGACACAGCCCAAACCCCAGTTGTGTTTATTGTGTGTCCTTAAGCCAGATACCCTCTGACAGCACGGAAGAGAAAATCCCTGGTTACTTCAAGAGGTTTTCTGAAGCAGTATGTGCTCTCCTGATCAGACACAGACAGACATTCAGGTGCCCTGGGAAGGCCACCTCCTTTTTGAAGTGGAAGTTTGGGTTAGGAGGGTTTACTTTTGTCCAGAGCTGTTGTGGGTGGTATTTTGTGTATTGGTGTATATATTGGTGTATTTTGGTGCTCTCTATTGGGCAGACACTCTTGGGTTTATTAGGGTCTTGATTTTTGCAAAACTACTATGTTTTTTTTATCATCTAAAGAGTAGACTTACATCAAAAAGGCAGTCCCAGAACAAGTTTAGAAGAAAATGAAGTGTTAACTGCTTGCAACTCAAGCCTTTCATGTGTTTGTAACTCAGGGATTTGTATAGTCCTGTAGGTAGCCATGCAAATGTATGTTCATTACTGTCACTACACCATGGGTTGTGGTCGTGGTCTGTGGCAGCAGAAGGTAATAGTCTGAACTCTGTCGTGACAGGATGAGCCTGAGACAGAGTGAAAATGCACCTAGTTCTGCACTGCTTTTCTGTCAGGCTGTCCCTTTATTGGCTTGGAGGCAAAATGTGGTGGGTGTGATGTGCAGAGCAGCCCTATCAGATGAGATCTTAGTTCTGCCTATCTGGGTACCCGATCTCTAGGAGTTCATGTTGCTGGGAGAATAGGAGGACTGGGCAAACACAGGCAGATTCTCCCCTGGATTAACTTGCCAGCCTTCAGCAAACTTTAGTTCAAGGACTCCCAAGGGCAGAGGTTGAATTTCTGCGCTTGGCAACATTTCTTCTAAAATGCAGGTTTTTATGGGAAGGACAGTCAGTTAGATCTACTTTAAAATGAGTGCTCCTGTATGAATCAGGTGTTGATCTGTAATGCTGCTTGGCTCTCTACAGCTGGTTGCCCAAACAATATCTGAACGATTAATCTGTGTTTAAATAAGGGTTTTTTAATAAGATTTTTCAGCCCACATGTACATGCAACCACAGTGTAGAAAACAGATATGAATGTTTTGGTGGATACTTAATAGGGTGGTGGTGTAGAATTTGGAGGACAACAATGATAAAGAAGAAATGGAAAGTCAAGTGCTCTTGGGGAAGGTTCTCTAAAGAAAAAAATAGTATTTTTTCCCAAATTTCGGACACTGGTGTTTTTTGCTCGGCTATGTCAGCATCGCTGCTGTATGGCTGTGGAAGGCAAGTCTCCCCTGCATGGCATTCAGCTTCTCCCCAGCAGTGAGCCAGAGCCTCAGCCTCCAGCTGAGGGATCTGACCCTCTCCTCTGGGGCTGGCGGGTGTCCCGGGGTGCTGGAAGCAGCAGGCTTTGCACAGCCTCTCTGCTGCTCGACCAGAGACACTCAGGGTCACAGACGTGAATATTATCCTTGTGACGCTCTGAGTGAGCAAACAGAGAAATGTTTGGTGGTTTGTTGTTTTTTTTTTCTGAGAGGAATGTTGCATGCAGTCAGTCGAATGTGAAAATGCCATGTCAGATCTTTGCAGAGCTGTTCCCTGGGGGGGATGTTGCTCTAGCTCACCCATCCCGCGGGGGCAGGGAAGGGAGCACACACACGTGTGCATGCACTCTAGTGTGCTTGGGCATGCACATAACAGTCACAGAATGGCCTCTTGATGAGTCCCTTGTGTTTTCCCTCTGATGTTAACTAAGCCAGGGAACTCCTCTTTTTTCTTGTATCATAGTCTGGGAATCGTGCCCTGGACGTTTTTTCAGCTGAGCACATTTACATAGAGGAAACCAGCCCAAAGGCTCCTCTTTAAACAGTGTTTGTACTAGACAGTTTGACACTGGTTTCAGGTAGGCTGCTTATTTTTATTTTTGATAAAGAGAAAAATACAGAACACAAATAACTTTGCTTTAAAAACAGTGTATGTAATGTTTACAACCTGATATCTTGTGTAATCAAAGAATCATTAAGATTGGAAATGACCTTCAAGATCATGAAGTCCCACTATCTAGTAAACATTATCATGACCACAGACCATGTCCTGAAGTGCCACATCTGGATGTTTTTTGAACACCTCCAGGGATGGTGATTCCAGCCCCTCCCTGGGCAGCCTGTTCCAAGGCCTCACCACTGTCTCAGTAAATAAATTTTTCTTAATAACCAACTTAAACTTCCTCTGGTGCAACTTAAGCCCATTTCCCCTCATCCTAAATCCTAAATATATATGCTTGCACAAATTAAAGCAAGAAATTGCTGGTATTACTGCTTTTCTATATGGGTTTTTTCCCACATCTTATTTAGTGATGTTGAGTAAGAGAGTCATTTTTATTTAGGTCCATCCTGAACTGTCCTTGAATACAAGTGTGAAGCTCTTTGTGCAGGAAGGTCCTGTAGCAGGGTGGCTGCAGACTGGGGTGTGCTCTGTGGGAGAACAGGAGAAACTGGCCCTTGGCTTGGCTGAACAAGAGGAGAATGGACACTTTTACATGATAAATAAGCAAGGAATGAGGCTCTTGCCACCAGAGTGGGGAAAAAAATGAAGAATTCTGGCTTAGAAAGGGGTATCTGCTGGCACATGGTTCTGTTTGAGTTAGAAGGTGGTTACCAGTAGTACTTCAGTCAGGACGAAAGGCGGATACTTTTGTTGGAGCATTGTTTTTTTGTCAAAGATTATTTTCACATGATTTTTCCAGTGACAGTGACTCAACTCAAAACCAGGGGCCAGTTTGATCCTATGCACGTAGCATGAAGCCTGGCATATTGTACAGGGGTCCTGTACTTGCTGTTATTTTGGTCAGGGTACATAGAGAGTGCAAAGTACGGAGAAGAAAAACAAGACATGTCAATTCCTTTGTAAGACATCAGCAGTCCTTCTTTAAGTTTCTGTTTCTCAGGTTTTCAAATGTGGCTGCAAAGGGCCTGCTTCTGAAATGTGGCACAGAGCTTCCAGGCCTGGGATGCCACCCTTTGGTGACCATTATGGGATGTATTGAAGCCCCTGATTAGCTTACAGTTGTTTGCTTGGGAAACGCGTGTACGGGGGAGTTGTTTCACCTTTGTTGTATCAACATTCCTCTGTACTGGTTAATTTTGCTGTTGTTCTTGGAATGTCACCCTCCCTTTAAACTGCAGGAGCTGTGTTTTGCCAAGGCCAGGTCTCCACGATGGCACACCTTCCCCCTTCTGCCTCACAAGGATTTCTCCCTGACCTCTGTGTTTTCACAGGTGTTTTCCCACAACTTCAAAGGCACTGTCAGGGGAGGGCCGGGTGTGATACGGAGAGATACCCGTGCTCCAAAATGCTCCTTTCCCTTGGAAGTGTTTTGTTTCTGCAGAGTTCTTTAGGTGAAGTGGGTTGTCCAAGAACCAGCCCTTGTGTGACCATTTGTCACAAGCTCCTTGCCAGGGACTCTTCCCAGTTTCTAAGGGTTAGTGCTGGCCCCCTGGATCGGTGGGTGTGTCTGGAGCAGGCCTGTAGAATTTTTGCTGTGTTTATGATAGTGCTTCAAGCAATGACTCAGATGGTAATTATGTTTTCTTAGGTCCTCTAGGAAAATACAGATCTCATTCTTGTTCTGAAAAAGTTGTTCTTAAGTTTTACTTCTGTAATGATTTGTCTGGCATCTTCCCCCTTCTTTCAACTTGGCCTATGGTTAGTTTCAAGGCACTGTATTCTCTGTGCAACAGAGAAAAGTGGTAGGGAAACTTGGCTTATTGGATTGGTAGATGTTGAAATATTTTAAACACAGGAACAGAGCTATATGTATTTTTTTTTTAATAGTAAGTTTTTTAAATTTTTTTTTAATAGTTTTTTATCTTTCTACTCTACCTCTGTAATATTCTTCTATCTGAAGCAGAAAAGACTTTCCTTCTAGAAATCAATACTCTTTGAAACAGAAAAGTAAAAGTAAATGTAGAAATGCTGAAGCTGTGTAGCTCTGAGGGCTAATGGGATCACAAGAAAGTGCTGTTCATTGAGACCTGCAGGCTCCTGCTCACCTTCTTGCTGAAGCAGAGTCTCACCAGCTCAGAGGGAGCATTCTGCTTTGCTGTTGTGCTCTGTGGCACTGAACAAGCTCTCGCCACCTTTTGTCATCCTCTTTTTGTTACCAGGGAACCCAGAACTGCTGCTGCTTTCGGCTGCTCTTGCTCTGTTAATGTGCTGACTGAATTGGATTTGACTGTGTAAGAAGTGACCTCACCAGTCCAGACCAGAATTTGGTTTTCCTCCATGTCCTGGCCAGGCAACAATAGGGAATGCTCAGAGATGAGTACTGGGACAAGAGAGTAGTGCAAGAACAAGGCTGATGAGAGGGTTTTTTTATTGCTTTGTAGTTGTGTTGTTTTGGATTTATTTTTTTTTAATAATAAAATACCTAAATAAAATCAAGCATATGCATATATTGGAATTGTCTTTCTGAACATTACAGTTTGCTTAGAGATAGATATTTGTTCTTCTTGCTACTGTGCATATGAAGACACTTGTGAACATGCATGCAAGTGTGGATTAGTGAAGAGTCTCTGCCAGTATCAGATGCGAAATCTCTATGGGAGAAAAGGCTGGTGTTCTTAATCATCTCCACAAAATGATGATCAATGTGTTTTAAAATTGGATTTATTTGTTAAAGTTTCTCTGATAATCCTCCAAACTTAAACCAGCCAACCAAGTATTCTGACTCTCCATATCTTGGTCAGAAATTCTGAGCTCTTCACTTTAACACATGCCCCTCAGCTGCTTGGGTGGGTATTGCAGAGCTCTTCTGGCCTGAGAAGCAGCTTCTCCTGATACCTCAGGAGTGGTGATGCTGTGTAACAGTGGCTTTTTTACTAGAAAATTACAGGCAAATGCAAAGCACATGTATGAAATGATGGGACTATGGATTGTTAGTGTCCAGAGATCTGTGGTCCAATTGCTTCATCAATATGTTGGCTTATGCACCTAATTATCAGAAAAATATATAGAATGGTAAGGCTTGCTGGCAATTGAGTCAGAAACATCATGATGTCACTGTAGAAATTTATGGTGTGTTTTTAGGTTGGAATTTTAATCTTCCAAATAAAAAATATGTAGCAGAAGTGGAAAAACATCAGAGAAGAGTGACGAGGAGAGGTGAGGAGCAGCTTCCTAATAGAAATGACTAAGATGACTAGGACTCTTCATCTTGAAAAGCAGTGGCTGGGAGAGGGGATGATAAATGTCCATGTTAGGAAGTGCATCAAGAAGGATGGCTGCTCACTGCCTCTTAAAAGCAAGAAGTGGGGGGCAGTGATGTAACCTCAAGGTACCAGGTGAAAACAAATCAAAGGAAGTGGTTTCTAACATGCGTGTTTTTAGACTGGAGAGCAGCCTGGATGCTGCAGGATGCTCTAAATGTACAAATGTTCAAAAAGCAGGCACATCAATTCCTGAAAGAAAAGGCTCCCACCGACTGTTAACAATAAAGATATCAAAGATATGACTTCTGCTTTAGGAAGTCTCTACGCTGAAAGTTTTTAGAGGTAATTTGAGAGTATTCTAGAGAACTTTCACTAGATGCTTGCTTTTATCTTCATAGTCTTCCTCAAAAACATCTTCTGATTGCTGCTGTAAGCTAGACAATGGGGTAAATGGGCCTCTTATCTCACACCAGTACAGACATTTTTGTTATTTCTAACATTCACCACAAGTTTTAATATGATGTGTCTCTGCAGTCTGCTTGCTTCCCTTTTTTTCACATTTCAGAATCCCTCTGACACATCCCTGGGCCTTTTGGTGGCTCCAGCCATCCTCCTTCAGCCACCTCAAACTCTACGTGCAGTTTAGCACTGGGGGCAGGGAGCAATGAGCACGAGGCCAGTCAGACACAAGTCGATATATGGGGTAAACACACAGACTGGAATTCTTTCATAACATCTTGATTATGAAAAGATAACCACGATATTTATATCTCCCTAGTTACTTGTAACACACTCATGCTGTGTGTGAGGGAGTGGTTTGTTTTGGTTTTGTTTTTAAAGCAACTTTGTCGTTTAATGTTTTGTTGTGTGTTTTTTAATAACAGAACTTAACACCTTAAACATTGTTTTGTGCCCAACTTAATTGTTTGTTATTACAAAGATCTCAGCATCACGATTGGAGTAGCAATTTGAGAGCAAATTCTCTCAAAAGTATTACCCCAGTGAGTGTTTTTGTGCCAGCTTGTGTATAAATGCAGCCTGCAAGTGGAATTCTGTGTTTGATGGTGCCAGAGGTTTAGCTTTGCCATGATAAATTGTGGTCCAAGAAGTGGTTCAAGAGGGTGCTAGAAATTTCAGATGCTTTCTTTATAGCTGAGCCAAGCGGCTGGAGAGCTCTGAGGAACTTCTCCACTTTCCAGTCTTGGTAAAGCCTGGTACTACATCCTGGAGGAGGGTGGGATTTGCTTTGCTATCAGCCTGTGGTTTCCTACACCAGAAGACCTGCACATCCTCCTCAGTCAGCACAGGGTGTACGTCCCTGCAGAGGTGAGAGCTCTGGGTGTGTGACAGAAGAGTGCATGATGTCAACCACAAGCTTTGTACAGCACAGCTCCTCGGAAATGTGGCATTTCCATACAACTTTTATTCATGCTACAAGGTGTTACATTTCAAAAGGCAGTACCAGGGCAAGCCAGGGGTTAGTTTATGTCATTGCTTTGCAATTAGTGAAATGATGGAGTGATAAAGATGTTGGCTTTCTGTGCTGTAAGTTCTTGCTGGAGTGATTTCTTAGGTCTACAAGTATTGTTGAAAAATGCAATATTATTTGCAGAAAGATGCTGCAATAGAGATTTTTTTTTTCTCTCCATTACTTGTTTTACTAATTTCCTTAGATTTTGGTTTTTATTTAAGGTCCAGTGTCAAACTGTAGCAGATTGTGTTATACCAATATATACACTTAATTGTTCTGTATTCTTTGTGTGCTGGATTTATGGAATGAGTGCTTAGACAAAATAAATTTCCAGTAGGAGAACAAAACAATTGCCTTGCTAGTCACAAATAAACTGCATCATAACTCTAAAGGTAGGCATTTTAGACATAGCATAAATAGCTTTTTATTATTAGATTTGCTGCGGAACTGCTGTTCCAGGGTGCTGAAGTTACATTTCTGTGGAAGCCTGATGGGAGAATTGCATTTCTGTCATAGATGACTCTGGACATTGCTCTAGATGTTTAATGCTGTTTCTTCATGGAGAAAAGACAACAATCAGCCTTGAGACCTTGTCCCACCATCATCTGTTGCTTTGAATAAGATAATTTCAAAGAAAGAGATACCAGCTGATACTGGTTATTTTCTGTCTTTGAGGTCAGGGCAGGGGAAGAAGTTTTGCATTGTGAAAGTGTGAACTCACAAACGCAGTGTGCACACAGATCACTCAGGCGATGGTGAATGACGCTGGTGGAGGCTGACACATGAATGGTGAGATTACTGACTCGTGGGTGAAAATTCTGTGTTTGGGCAATCTCTAGGCATGGCAGAAACATCTTTTTGGCTTAGGCTACATGGTGGGAAGATAGGGATTGTCCTCGGGTGCTTTCTGTCTGCACTTGGGCAATTGGTTTTGTTTTTGTGATTTTTTTGGTTTATTGTGTGTTTGTTTTGGTTTTTTAATTATTATGGTTAATTTGGTGCTTAGGAATTTCATGGGCATGTTACAGTTTTTCACAGGTAAAACTTTGCAAATAGCACTCCAACCCTAAGTAAGAGGCAGCACGAGGTACTTCTTCTGTATGGGACAAAAGAAGCACTTCCTGGGAAGTCAGGAATGAGCCCTTTCTGGTGCTCCTATGGGGAATGATTCCTCATGCTTCTGGTCAGCAGTGTAAGGCTCTGGCACGCTCTTACCCTGCATGTACTACTACTATTACTTGGTGGGTGTTAAACCTTCTTTACGCAGAAATCATTGTTCTGTGACTTGAAATTAGCCTCTTTCATAATTACAGAGCATGTTGTAGGTCATTGAAATGCCAAGAGTGTTCAGTTAATGCAATGTACTCTTAAAAAAAAAATAAATGCTCTAGGCATTTTACACTTCGTAAAAGAAAAGCAGAAGGAGCCCAATAAAATACCCAGGGCGAGCAAACAAAAAAAATATGTTCTCTAATTTAAAGTGATCCAGAGTCATCTCGAGTTCATGAACCAGCAGAGCGCCGTTTGATGTCAGCAGAACGGAGCGGAAGACTGTGGTTTGTGAGCTGGTGGCTGCTGCAGTAGCTCAGCCCCTCACCCAGCTCAGCCCTTCGCCCAGCTCAGCCCCCAGCTCAGCCCTTCGCCCAGCTCAGCCCCCAGCTCAGCCCTTCGCCCAGCTCAGCCTGCAGCTCAGCCCCTCGCCCACTAGCTCAGCCCCTCTCCGGCTCAGCCTGCAGTTGGGCTGCACAGGGCTGAGAGCAGCACAGACCTGCCTGCTGTCTGCAGCAGGACTGAGACCCTGCCCCTCAGGTTGAAACCTGGGGTTCTTTCCGCCATGTCGTGCCACAGGTTCCTGCAGTGGTTCACATCTCGGCTGGCGATGGGTCGTGGTTAACAGAGGAGCAGGCAAGCACATCTGCCAGATAGCCACTTCATCATAGGAAGGAGGAAGAGAAAAAGCAAGTTACAGCCCTGGAGAGAGAAGCAAGCTGCTGCTGGAAAACTAAAAAATAACATTATTGCCTCATGTTCCTTCAGCATGTGACTGGTTACGGCAATTGCTGATTGTCTACATACCAGGAAAAAAAATTGCCCTCTAGTATAAAAAGTTCACAATCTCTACTTCAGGTCATTACAACCAACCTTTCCTCTAAAGACAGTTGTTCAAGAAGTCAGCTACTAATCCAACTTGTAAATATACTTTGCTGAGCAAGAAGAAAATCAGAAAACACTAGAGAGGGTTTAATTTTTAAAGTCTGTAGTGAACTTTATTTTCTTTCCATAGTCTCTGTGTGATCGTCTGTATGAGATATCTCCCATTCCTTTAAAAGAAGCTTTTAAATGGCTTCTTTTCTGTCTGCCTCGTTATATTTAGGAGAGGTCACAGAAGACTTGAAATGTCCATTTGCCACTTTATCTGTTAAGAGGATCTACGGGGTACTCTGTATCCTACAGAGCAGGGCTACTGCTGCCTCTCAGACTGCAGCTGGAGCAGATTCAGAGGTTGAGGTGATGGCTTGTGGTGTCTCAGGCACAGGGGCAGCACATGCAGCTCAGGACCACACAGATTGCTTGGGGAAGTGTTGGGTTTTTTGGTTGTTTGGGTTTTTTTCTATTGTTTTCCCCAACTGTTCCAGCTTGATAGGCTTTCTTTACCCTGCTCTATACCTTCTGAGCAGACAAAGGATTCAGTGGTATTTCTAATATGGTTGCCTTTGTTGCAAGGAGTGATGTCCTGTGGCAGTGCAGAGCTCTCTGCCACGAGGGTGCTCAAAATTCCCAACCTGCAGAGCCTGGGTAATCTAAGCAACACTTGCAGGAATTTCTGGAAAAGGAGAGAGTTTTCATTCAATTAATTCATATATGTATAATTATATTATTCATATTTAAGTGTATATATATATACA